>CAXITT010000633.1:71509-94650 GCA_964033795.1 Lymnaea stagnalis | reverse complement strand
TTGCATTGACACAATTCCCTGGGGGGGGGGGGGTAGATCGTAGATGGTGTTGTACAATGGAATCGTAAGGTTTGGTCATACAGTTGGTCATACAGTTGGTCATACAGTTGGTCATACAGTTGGTCATACAGTTGGTCATACATTTCTTCATACAGTTTGTCATACAGTTGGTTATACAGATGGTCATACAGTTGGGCATACATTTCTTCATACAGTTGGTCATTCAGTTGGTCATACAGTTGGTCATACAGTTGGTCATACAGTTGGTCATACAGTTGGTCATACAGTTGGCCATACAGTTGGTCATACAGATGGTCATACAGTTGGTCATACAGTTGGTCATACAGTTGGCCATACAGTTGGCCATACGCTAGGACATACAGTTGGTCATCTGGAGTGTTCATTGTATTTAATGAGACTATAGAGAAGGTCATCTGGAGCGTTCAAAGAGATAAAGGTCTGCGTAAGACGGATTGAACTCTTCTGTTAGCCCATATTTACATTTTACAAACACGTGATAAATCATGTGTACACCTGGTGCTTACATCCAGGGCTTTTTTTTTAAAGATGGAAATGTGTCGGTACTGTCACCTTAATTGGGGAGGGAGAAGAGATCAAGGGCGTCGAACGAAACTGGGGGTAAGGTTTGGAGATTGGTTATCAGAAAGCCCCTCCCCAGAAAATTTTTATATTGATAAAAAAATTCTATCATCTGTGTCCAGCTTTGACAACAACTTTCTATCATCTGTGTCCAATTATTGACAACAAATTTCTATCATCTGTGTCAAGCTATTGCAAACAACTTTCTATCATCTGTGTCCAGCTTTGACAACAACTTTCTATCATCTGTGTCCAATTATTGACAACAACTTTCTATCCTCTGTGTCCAGCTATTTTCATTTTGTGTGCTCAACCAGCGGTTAAAGCTATATTCTTCACAAGATTCATTTCACAGCTTGATAAAATTAAATCAACTTCATATTCCTTACACGATATATTCAGGGCCGAGCCAGAGAGAGGGAAAAAAGGGGGGGGGGGGCTGATTGTGGGGTTGGACCCAGGCACCAATATCCGAGGGGTCCAAATAAAGGGGAGGGGGCAAAATCGTCTTGTGATTGTAATTTTATGCATAATTACATTATTTCACAAACCAAGGGCGCTAAATCTTTTTGACTGTCACATTATCCCTACTACCATTACTTCGAACGATGTTGTGACTGTCATTAAATTTTTAAAAGTTCTTGAATCCATCTACCAGAAACTAAAGGAGGACATTGAAGCAAACTTCTACCAAAGCCCAAACTATGAAATAAGTAACGAATATGATGCCCACGACGTTGCTGCGGCCCTCAGAGACTTTATTGCTGAGTTGCAAAAGCCGCTGCTGACAACACCCGTGATCCCTTTCCCCCCAGACTTTTTTTGTGAGTGTTAACAAATTTGAATAACTGAGTAGCCCCAGTCTATTGGATTACTAACTAGGTCAATTTTATTGAATTGCTGACTAGGTCCAGTTTATTGAATTGCTGACTAGGTCCAGTTTATTGAATTACTGACTATGTCCAGTTTATTGAGTTACTGACTAGGTCCAGTTTATTGAATTGCTGACTAGGTCCAGTTTATTGAATTACTGACTATGTCCAGTTTATTGAGTTACTGACTAGGTCCAGTTTAATGAATTACTGACTATGTCCAGTTTATTGAGTTACTGACTAGGTCCAGTTTATTGAATTACTGACTATGTCCAGTTTATTGAGTTACTGACTAGGTCCAGTTTATTCAATTACTGACTAGGTCCAGTTTGATGAACATCTGACTAGATCCACTTTATTGAGTTACTGACTAGCACCAGTTTATTGAATCTCTGACTAGGTCCAGTTTATTGAGTTACTGACTAGGTCCAGTTTATTGAATTACTGACTAGGTCCAGTTTGATGAATTTCTGACTAGATCCACTTTATGAGTAACTGACTAGGTCCAATTTATTGAATTTCTTACTAGATCCAGTTTATTGAGTTGCTGACTAGGTCCAATTTATATAATTACTGACTAGGCCCCGTTTATTGAATTACTGACTAGGTCCAGTTTATTTAATTACTGACTAGGTCCAGTTTATTGAATTAATAATAATAATAATAATAATTATAAGAGGTCTTATATAGCGCGGAACCCCAGCCTAGGGCTGGGCTCACAGCGCTGTAAATAAAATTTTTTATCAAAAGAGACATAATCATGACATTAAAATAAAATACATTTATGAAATAAAGAACAGCAATGTATATTCACCCACCCCACCACAAAACTTTTACAAATCAAACCATTGACGGCAGCCAGCAAGGTCGTTTATCGGTCAGAGGAGGGGAATCAGTCAGGGTAGTATAATTTAAAAAGATATGTTTTTAGTGCAGTTTTGAAGGCTGACTAGGTCCAGTTGATTGAGTTACTGACTAGGTCCAGTTGATTGAGTTACTGACTAGGTCCAGTTGATTGAGTTACTGACTAGGTCCAGTTTATTGAGTTGCTGATTAGGTCCAGTTTATTGAGTTGCTAATTAGGTCCAGTTTATTGAGTTGCTGATTAGGTCCAGTTGATTGCATTACTAAGCGTCAGTTCACATAATCAAATTCCTTTTAAATCTGCGTCAAATGTTTGTATGAACACACTATTTTGTGTGTGTTTTTTGGGGGGTTATTTTTTTGGGACAAAAATGAGAATTTGATCAAATAGTAATTAGAAAGTTGTGACAAGGCTTCATACAAAAATTGCATTAAATTTATGATCGAAAATTTGAAAGGAATTTGATCTCGTGAACTGAGCCTTAGATTATTAATTTACTGATTAATTTGTAAAAGTGTAAATGAAGTAAGAATGATAACAAAATCATTTATTATTTAATTTTAGCATGGGAAATGGAGCACAAGGATTTTCTGAAAGGGCTGAATTATTATTTTCTAATGATGACACCAGAACACAGAGACTCGTTACAGGTATATAAATCAAATCCTGTAATATTCCTTAATACATCTGCCCCATTCTGTGTCGTAGCTAGGGTCAGGCCTGTCCTTACAGCAGCGGAGGCCCTGGGCAATTCAGAGTCATGGTAAGGAGTTGCTGAATATCAGACTGCAACAACGCAAACATGTCAACGTAACTTTGCAGTTGACAGGAACCGGTCCCTTAAGGATTCATATGACTCGTTTACTAAACACAAGACGAAATATATCCTGACAGATTCTTTAGGCTTCTATTGTGTCACATCTCTATTTGCATATTAAAAGTTCCCCCGTCTTCTTCCATTGTTATCTGAACACCAATTGGATTTTCGTTTTTTTTTATGCAGTTTCTTTTGCTAATGAAATTTCTTCTTTTTTGTATATGGTAAAGAAATGGTGTCATAGATGTTTTTATTATGAATGTGAGAACCACTGCTGTGAGACGGTTGAATACAGTTAGTACTCAAGGGCTTAACCGGTGCCGTTTTTTGTACATTGAATACGGTGTTACGATCTTCTTTCGTGAGGTCTTCATCAATGTTACGATGTCACAAACTTCACCAGTAGACGCATTTACTGCTTGGCAGTTTGATAGGGCCGAAGTCGACTAGGTCCCTGGGGGTGACAACTGTACACTAAAGTACGCTTAACTTGCCTGTCGGACCCGGTCTACAATTAAGGGGAAACAACAGCGTCCAATGAAGGTGACAAAGCAGTTCTTTATTTACACTATCCAATCACATCAAATGTCAATTCACAACGTTTAATGAAGATAGCAATAGCACTTGGACTATCAACAAACTAACAGCTGACTTCTCCAGCCCCCCTCCCCTCCCCAAGACTCTGCGGAGTCTCATAGGTAATTATGGAGAGGTTGAAACCATAGGTTTAAACACTGGGTGACACCATTTCTAAGGACGCCACGAATATATATATATATATATATATATATATATATATATATATATATATATATATATATATATATTTTTTTTTTTTTTTTTTATATATAATATATATATTTATTTTTTTTTATATATATATATATATATATATATATATATATATATATATATATATATATATATATATATAGTTAGCATTTTGCTTTATTTTCAGCTATAGTAAATGTATTTGTTTATTCTTAGCTATAAATATGGTAATGTTTTTATTCTAAGCTAATAACAAAGTAATTTTCGTCGTTTATTCTACGCTAAAGATGTAGTTGCTAGGCTGATTTTTGTCTCATCTGTAAAAACAATTATTGACATTGTGGTTTCTTCTTAGCAATACATTGATATAATTACCATTGAGTTTAATGTTAAGATACTATTAAATTCTCTGGGGAAAGGCTAAACAATATTTTCAATGTTTTATCTCAAATACATGATTTGTATTTGACATGATATATTTTGTAATGTACATGATATATATGTTACATGATCTATTTGTAATTTACTATATGATTATATAACATAATTTTTGTGTGATATATACATGTTATTTAAAGGACATGGTATATTTGTCATACAAAAAATACATATTTATATGACATAAATATTTTGATGTACATGGTATTGATATGATTTGATTTTAAAATGCTGTATTTTTTTGTTTTACTCCCAAAGATGATCCTTGTAGTTCTACATGCACTGACACAAAAAAATGCAGAAAATGGATTGACTGTTCAAGACTGTGCTGAAATCTTTTCGCCCGTCTTGTTTTCTCTTCCCCCTGACCTTTCAGAGGAAGACACTGCCACAAAGAAGAAACAGTTTTTTGACCTCACCAGAGTGTTTGTGCATTACAATGAATTCCTCTTTATGGTAGGGATTCTGTCTGTGAGATTTCTTAAGTTAAAAATAAAATATGCCCCATTACATAAAATGGTCATGATAAATTTTCTCAAAAACCATTCAGAAGTTACTGGGATGGAGAGTAAACCATTTAGAAGTTACTGGGATGGAGAGTAAACCATTTAGAAGTTACTGGGATGGAGAGTAAACCATTTAGAAGTTACTGGGATGGAGAGTAAACCATTTAGAAGTTACTGGGATGGAGAGTAAACCATTTAGAAGTTACTGGGATGGAGAGTAAACCATTTAGAAGTTACTGGGATGGAGAGTAAACCATTTAGAAGTTACTGGGATGGAGAGTAAACCATTTAAAAGTTACTGGGATGGAGAGTAAACCATTTAGAAGTTACTGGGATGGAGAGTAAACCATTTAGAAGTTACTCGGATGGAGAGTAAACCATTTAGAAGTTACTGGGATGGAGAGTAAACCATTTAGAAGTTACTGGGATGGAGAGTAAACCATTTAGAAGTTACTCGGATGGAGAGTAAACCATTTAGAAGTTACTGGGATTGAGGGGAAACCATTTAGAAGCTACTGGGATGGAGAGTAAACCAATTAGCGTAGGAAGGGGGCGCTGGGGCGGGATGTTATATCCTGGGTTTGGGGGGAGGGGAGGAAGTCGTGACACCATTTCATTGCATGTCGGCCAAGTGCAACTAAAAGACGAGCAGATGTTTATGTTTCCATAAATAACGTATTAATTGTATCAGACGTTGGAAACATCATCAATGTCACTGTTTATTTATTATTAGAGCTAAAGAGAAGTAAAACAATCTCTGAACTATATCTACGGCGATACAAAAGCATTTAAATGGAGGCATATGTGAAATGTGCTCCTTTGACAATGTAAGGATTATGGTACAGAACTACTTCAATGAAGGCCTATGTGACAGAATGACAAATACACAGTAAAACAATAAAAGGGCATACATAATACACAGCATAGGGGCCGTCCATAAATTACGTCACAATCCAGAGGGGGGGAGGGGGTGTAAGAAAGTGTGACAGTTTGTGACAAGGGGGAGGGGGTTCAGGCCATGTGTGACGTCAAACATTTATTTTTTAAAACTTCATTTCTAATTTATTTTTCATTTTTTTTTTTTAGAATTTAATAGCTTTAAAAATATATATTTTTTTTTAAATTTATTAAACATTCGAATTAATGTTAAGTCAAAATAGCACGAAATGAGCATCTCTTGAATGTGTTGTGCACGATTCCTCTCGCTAAGGAGCGCTAGTATGCTGTTGCGAAGCAATGTTTTATGTATAGCCTTGCTTTCGTCATGCCGGAAGTATTATTATTTCTGTGTTGTCCGCTGCTTAATTATGTCACTGTCCTTTTTATTCTTTAATCACTGGGTGAGGTCACGTTTCTCTAATATACTTCTAATCCTGTGTGAAAAGATTGCATAATGGGAAGATTATCTAAAACTTGACCTCACCTATTGTAAATGAAAAAGCAGCAGAAAAATGATGTGTGTTATATAAATGTCAAGTCTAATTTTTGCAATTTTTGTTTTCAAATTCAATTTAAATTGAGTTACTGATTCAATGAATAACTGTGACAACTGTTGACAATTAACTATTCTACTATTAAAATCATTTTAATAATGTGATAGTTCTTTTAATTGTAAATTTTATATTTTAATACTGATTAAAAGTGAAGCGTGTTTTAGATTAAATTTTGATTAGGTGTTAATTTAAAAAAAATTGTTCGAAAGTGTGACGTACTTTAGGGGGGGGGGGGTCCGAGATTTGTGACAGTTTGTGACATGGGGAAGGGGGGGAGTTAAAATGGTCAAAAATAGCGTGACGTACTTTATGGACGGCCCCCATAGCAATAAAAGTGCCTTGACAAATACACACTAAACCAAAACTAAGTGCCTTGACAAATACACACTAAAACAATAAAAGTGCCTTGACAAATACTAAAAATAAAAGTGCCTTGACAAATACACACTAGAACAATAAACATGCCTTGACAAATACACACTAGATCAATAAATTGCCTTGACAAATACACACTAGAACAATAAACATGCCTTGACAAATACACACTAGAACAATAAACATGCCTTGACAAATACACACTAGAACAATTAAAATGCCTTGACAAATACACACTAGAACAATAAACATGCCTTGACAAATACACACTAGAACAATAAACATGCCTTGACAAATACACACTAGAACAATAAACATGCCTTGACAAATACACACTAGAACAATAAACATGCCTTGACAAATACACACTAGAACAATAAACATGCCTTGACAAATACACACTAGAACAATAAACATGCCTTGACAAATACACACTAGAACAATAAACAAGCCTTGACAAATACACACTAGAACAATAAACATGCCTTGACAAATACACACTAGAACAATAAATATGCCTTGACAAATACACACTAGAACAATTAACATGCCTTGACAAATACACACTAGAACAATAAACATGCCTTGACAAATACATACTAAAAAAATATAAAAGGGCGTTTCCCCACAGACCAAGCCAGAAATAAACACAGGAACGAAAGCGCAGTTAATCTAAAGGATTTTTTTTAAAAATATGTTAGATGAAGGGGATATATCTGAATGGAAAAGTTTTACTCACAGAAATATGACCCACCAGCACCAATATTCCCTCATCACATCTGTGTGCACTGTGCAGATAGTGATAGTCTATTGTAGTACGCCCTGACTGGAATCATTAGAGCTTTGTGGGGCTCACTATGGGATTAAACCTGTAGTACAATGTCAACAATGAAGGGATTAAAACGGAATTGGAAGAGTTTTAGGAGAAATCTAAATGAAATATGTTATATTGACATACATATGACCCTCCAGCAAAGACATCACCCTCTTAGATGCGCCAATTTAAAAGTACACATTTTTGTGTTAAGCCACTGAACACACCCTCTTTTAATCGCTAAGCTCACCACACATTTATAACTTGCTGTATTTAAGAAAGGGTTTCTTTTTTTTTTTTTTTTTTTTTTTTTTTTTTTTTTTTTTTTTTTAGAAAGGTTTTTTTTTTTTTTTTTTTTTTTTTTTTTTTTTTTTTTTGTTCCATGGATGAAAGCGGTAGAGCACGTCATAGAAGTAAGTTTTTAATTTCATATCATAAAAATACACACGAAATGCAGCTCAGGGAGTCCTTTACACATTTCCACGGATACAATCTTGATATTGTCTAAATCAGTCATTTCATTAATGCAGTTGCATCTTGACTTTTGCAGGTACCAGCTAACATACTTAGTCAAATGAGACGGTTGAATAAAGCAGGGCAGGAGCCAAATCCGGTTTGTAATAATAGAATTGATAAAATTGATCCGTATAGGAATACATTCTACTTAACTTCACGTTCTTTTCTCTTCTTCAACTTGAAGTGATAACTCTTGTATATCAACAGCCTTTATATCAAAAGTGATAACTTTGATGTGTCTATCAACAGTATTAGTATCAAAAGTGATAACCTTTGTCTCTCATCAGCCTGTATATCAAAAGTGATAACTCGTGTCTATCAACAGCATCAATATCATTTTTCATCGATTACCAAAATCTCAGAATTATAAAAGAAATATCTTATGATCTGTGCACAAGAATTTCTAAATTTCAAGAGAAACCAAGGGTTTAAATTTTAAATAAAAAAGTGTTATCATAACACCAACTAATTCAACGGATAGATTGAAATATACATATTTATATCTATATATATAATCCGCCAGCGAAACTAGGGCAAGAAGCAACAAGACCACCACGCAGGCTATATATAGATACGCCAGAGCAAGCAAGCAAGACGCAGGCAAACCCTCCCTTCCCTTGCCTGCCCATCGTTGGTCTCGAGACATGCGCACTGTGGTGGCGCTAACAACTCCTCCCTCCTGCACCACCCTCACTTGCCAGCCAAGCTTGCGGCGTCTGCTAAGCCGCGGGTCGGCTACATTTATATAGTTCGTGGGCGTTAAATAAAAAATGTGCAGTGACGTATCATGAAAAAAAAAGGGGGGGGGGGGGGGTGTAGCAAAATTGGCATTCTTAAGTGTGCGTAACTTGAGTTCACATTTTTGTCAAGTAACTTTAGTAGATGGGAAGTTCACGCATTTCGGCGTCTGCTAAGCCGCGGGTCGGCTACATTTATATAGTTCGTGGGCGTTAAATAAAAAATGTGCAGTGACGTATCATGAAAAAAAAAGGGGGGGGGGAGGGGGGTAGCAAAATTGGCATTCTTAAGTGTGCGTAACTTGAGTTCACATTTTTGTCAAGTAACTTTAGTAGATGGGAAGTTCACGCATTGCTGTCGCTAATGTTTGGCGGGCTACACCTAGTATAATATGTTACAGATTTTATAAATTTGCAAATACACAGTTAATCATATCAAAGAAAACTGAGCTTTTTTGTTTATACTAGGTTTTATAATGTTATATATTACACAACGTATACAATCTCACCCCATTCCTTCCCCAGCAATACTTAGTGATACGATTCACGAGTACCGTGTACGTGATTTTTTATTTCAAAATATTCTATTTGTTTAAACTGTTAAAATTTTTGTCCCACACACAAGTTTTTGGGGGAAACTTTAAAAAAAAACAAAAAAACAACAATAACAACAACAGTATGTTATTTCAAAGATCAATAGTTTGGGTGATCTTAAAGAACAGAACAGTTTGGGAAATGAGATTAAATCCAGTATCTCTGCTAACTGAATGGGAGTACGTGTTTCTGTTTACTTTAAACTTCCATGTAATTTGTAATATAGTGTATCTTTTTTTCCCTTGAAATAGGACTCTAATGAAGGGCTTGAATATAGGAAAAGAATGGTAAGACTAAGTGTTATGTGTCCCTGATGGCTGGTCAAAAACATTCATACCCACATTTTCCACGTAATATTAATGTTTGTTTTCATGTAATTGTCACGTTGTTCCTTGAAGAGCCAGACCCAAACAAGACCCCCTCAACAACCGTAAAAAATAAAGTAGATCTAGGGGTATTTCGGGGTATTTCGGGGAATGCACCCAAAGATACCCTTACTTTGAATATTAACTTAATTTTCGCTCACATTTCAACCTGAGCTCAGCCTCCCATAAAATTTAATGAATGGTTGAATCCTGAACTCAGCCTCCCGTAAGATTTAATGTTTCAACCCCGAGCTCAGACTCGCATGAGATTTAATGTTTCAACCCCGAGCTCAGACTCGCATGAGATTTAATGTTTCAACCCCGAGTTCAGACTCCAATGAGATTTAATGTTTCAACCCCGAGCTCAGACTCGCATGAGATTTAATGTTTCAACCCCGAGTTCAGACTCCAATGAGATTTAATGTTTCAACCCCGAGCTCAGACTCGCATGAGATTTAATGTTTCAACCCCGAGTTCAGACTCCAATGAGATTTAATGTTTCAACCCTGAGCTCAGACTCCCATGAGATTTAATGTTTCAACCCCGAGCTCAGATTCCCATGAGATTTAATGGTTGAATCCTGAGCTCAGCCCCCGATTAGAAAAAAATAATAATAATCACCCCGGTACTGTCATATATCAAGTTATTCAGAAGTTCTAACACCTTAAGTCCGCGTACTTCATCTGTCAGGACCTGATCATATCTACTAGACTTGTACTGACATCACCAGCATTTAAAGAAGGATCCAAACAGATGAACATCGACGCTAATACAACCGCCGAGCAGATCGTGAGGTTTGCAACAAGTGAAAGAATGTAAGAATTGTGCTGACTTTAATATAATCACTCTAGCTTGAATTTGTTTTAACACATAGTTTAGAGCAGTGGGGAGATGTCCCCCCGGGTTGGGGCAGTAGACAGTAAAATACTCAGCTGGTTTAGGAGATGCTGGGATTACGAAAGGAGACCCCAGTAAATAATATAATTTTTTTTAAAAATAATGTGTATAAAACATATTTTAAATGTTTATTTTGATTAACGAACTTGTAAACACGGTCTTAGGTTTTATATTAGTGAGGTCTTTTGAAAAGGGCAAGCAACTCATAAAAAACAAGACGCTGCCTAATCTTTTTTCAGCATTGCCATTTTTTCTCTTTAACCGTCACCTAGATAATCCCTTGGTCACCATAATGTCCCATCACAACGTCTCCCTGGGCTATCCCATCCACCCCCCCCCGGTCATATCATCGTCCCCCTAGGGAGCGGTGCTGCCCATTTTAAAAATCATTGTATTTGGCTTGACCTTGAGACTTTGGAAGCCAAAATCAAATACACATAGCTTTGACATCAGTTTTGCCAGGGTATATCATGTAGTACATAACTTTGACATCAGTTTTACTAGGGTATATAACATAGTATATAGCATTGATATCAGTTTTACTAGGGTAAATCACATCGTAAATAGCTCTGACATCAGTTTTTGCTAGGGTATATAACATAGTAAATAGCTTTGACATCAGATTTGCAAGGGTATATCATATAGTGCATAGCTTTGACATCAGTTTTACATGGGTATATCACATAATCCATAGCTTTGACATCAGTCTTGGCAGGGTATATCCCATAGTGTATATCCCGCCCTTAAGCTTTTTAAGGCTATATATCAAATAGCATATACCCCTGACTGCATTTTTGACATGGTATATAACAAAAAGAGTATAAATTGACTTGAGGCACTTGAGTAGTACATCACATAATATAAAACTTTGACTTCAAATGTAAAGTCAAAAAGGTCTTGAAATTTTACTTGAGACGTTGGCAGGGTATATCTATCATATTGTTTATAACTTTGAATTTAGTTTTAACAGGGTATATCGCATTGACTTCAATCGTGAAGATAAAATATCAACATTAAAAAAGATATGTTGAAGTTTTGTCAAATTAAAAATCTGTAATAAAATTGCATTACAGTCTCTTTATGAAAAGGTATCGTCTTTTTAGCTTGCTTCATAGTTCAGGATTACTTATTAAATTATGATTTTAGGGCAATTCTTATTTCGTGCACGTTATAGAAATTCTTCAAATGTTATGATTACTTCTTAAATTATAATATTTAGGGCCATTCTTTTTTGGTGTACTTCTAAGAATTGCTTCATAGGTTAGGATTACCTATTACATATTGATATTTAGGGCCACTCTTTTATTGGTGTACTTATAAGAATTGCTTCATAGGTTAGGATTGCTTCATAAATAATGGTATTTTTGGCCATTCTTAGTCGGTGTACTACTTAGAATTGCTTCATAGTTCAGGATTACTTCATAAATAATGGTATTTTTGGCCACTCTTATTGGTGTACTACTTAGAATTGCTTCATAGGTCAGGATTAATTCTTAAATTATGGTATTTTTGGCCACTCTTATTTGATGTACTACTTAGAATTGCTTCATAGGTTAGGATTACTTCATAAATAATGGTATTTTTGGCCACTCTTATTTGATGTACTTCTTAGAATTGCTTCATAGGTTAGGATTACTTCTTAAATAATGGTATTTTTGGCCACTCTTATTTGATGTACTTCTTAGAATTGCTTCATAGGTTAGGATTACTTCTTAAATAATGGTATTTTTGGCCACTCTTATTTGATGTACTTCTTAGAATTGCTTCATAGGTTAGGATTACTTCTTAAATAGTGGTATTTTTGGCCATGCTTATTTGAAGCACTTCTTAAAATAGGAAAAAATGTTACATTTTTTTAGCAATTTAATCATTCATCCTTTTGCGTCATTATGCTATTGAAATCACGTCCATTCCACCCCCCCCAACTCACTACAGACCAATGCCAAGCCTTATGGAGAAGTTGAAGGGTCCGTACCTGGGAAAGAACGCAAAAACCCTTAATTTTTTGTTTGAAAAAGGAGGAAATTTAGGTATGAATAATTCATATACTGAATTCTATATTATGTCTCAGGTGTTCACAACCTGGGGTACCTGGACACCCAAGTGTTTCTCGATTAAAACTTTATTTATTTAATTGGCCAAAGTAATTCAAAATTATTTTTATTTAGAACTCCGTGTTTTCTAAAGTAATATTGAATTGTTACTAGGGGTATGAGGCTTAGACAAGCAATTCATAGGCCAGTGTGAAGCTTGGACAAGCAATTCATAGGCCAGTGTGAAGCTTAGACAAGCAATTCATAGGCCAGTGTGAAGCTTAGACAAGCAATTCATAGGCCAGTGGGAAGCTTAGACAAGCAATTCATAGGCCAGTGTGAAGCTTAGACAAGCAATTCATAGGCCAGTGTGAAGCTTAGACAAGCAATTCATAGGCCAGTGTGAAGCTTAGACAATCAATTCATAGGCCAGTGTGAAGCTTAGACAAGCAATTCATAGGCCAGTGTGAAGCTTAGACAAGCAATTCATAGGCCAGTGTGAAGCTTAGACAAGCAATTCATAGGGGTGCCGATTTGCAGAAATTGTTGGTAAACACTGACGTATTGTATCACTATCATCGGTGCTCTCCAGTAACGTTATATGCCTCATGTATTTAAACCATGACTAGACTTACACAATTATTGATTGCAGATGTAGCGACCACACTGACTTACACAATTATTGATCGCAGGGTTAGCGACCACACGGACTTACACAATTATTGAATTCAGGTGTAGCGACCACACGGACTTACACAATTATTAATTGCAGGTGTAGCGACCACACTGACTTACACAATTATTGATTGCAGGTGAAGCGACCACACGGACTGACACAATTATTGATCGCAGGTGTAGCGACCACACTGGCTTACACAATTATTGATTGAAGGTGTAGCGACCACACTGACTGACACAATTATTGATTGCAGGTGTAGCGATCACACTGACTGACACAATTATTGATTGAAGGTGTAGCGACCACACTGACTTACACAATTATTGATTGAAGGTGTAGCGACCACACTGACTTTGCTTCTTAAAGATCAGTATAGTTTTTAAAAATACCACGTTTATTATATTTTATATCAATATTTCACACGCAAATCAAATAATTCCTCCACTTTTAGCATGGTAATTTTTAATTGCTTGATATTTAGGTCACTTAGAAGAAAGAGTCTTAGATCCAAAGACCAAGGTCTTACATCTGTGGCGTGAGAACTCGAGTGGAGAGTATACCATCAAAACCTGGAAGGGGTTCAAGGAAGACATGCTGGTGAAGGCTGTAGGAAATATGTTACGCACTAAACCTCTTTATGATGATAACCCGAAGGATTTTATCATAGAATAGTGGTGTATTAGTGATGATAACCCGAAGGATTTTATCATAGAATAGTGGTGTATTAGTGATGATAACCCGAAGGATTTTATCATAGAATAGTGGTGTATTAGGCCTAGTGGCATAATACCACATGTTAGATAGATATCAATAAAAAATCTGTTGAATATTATTAAAGTTCAATGGGTCTTATTAAATATTAATGGGATATAATATATCTTAGTTGGCTGGTATCTTATATAATGGGCTATTATAAAATATACGTCGGTTATTATAAAATATTACTGGGATATTATTAAATATACGGGACACATAATGAAATATTGGTTGGATATTTTAAGTTAGATAGTGTTATTGTTTGTCCGTCAAATGGGCAAGGAGCATCTTAGCATCCGCTTAGGGGTGGGGGGATCACGAGGAGTGCCTAGGGGGGCTTACTAGTCAAATCCGCGCTTGGAATAGTCTCTGGCACAGTGAGCAGGGGGGGTAGTTGCGGAAGTCGGTGGTCTAAGGTTGATTTTTTCGGTCAAACCTGTGTTTTTCAGCTGTGTCTATCCTTCTGGCTTCATGAGATTGAGCCCCCTTTATGGCAGCTGATATCCACTTGGCTCTGTCCTTGGCTGTCTGCGTCCATTCAATAGGGTTGACAGCTGATTTCCACCTTGCTCTGCCCTGGGCTGTCTGCACCCATTCAATAGTGTTGGAAGGTGACATCCACCTGGCTCTGTCCTGGGCTGTTTGCACCCATTCAATAGGGTTAATATTGAATGCCTTTAGTACTGTTTTCATTGTGTCTTTGCATCGCTTTCTTTGACCTGCTTGGGAGCGCTTGCCTAGTGCGTGTTTACCGAAGAACAACTGTTTAGGAAGCCGGTGTCTTTTATACGGGGTACGTGTCCCACCCAATGAAGTTGAAACTGCATCAGGATGGTGAAGATGCTAGGTAGGTTCGCTTTAGCAAGGACCTCCGTGTCAGGCAATGCCCTTGCCACCTGATGCCTAAGAGTTTATTGAGACAGGTTGTGTGAAAGGGATTTAGTTTCTTGGCATGACGCTAATAGACTGTCCATGTTTCACATCCGTAGAGAAATATCGAGAGGACTGATGTGCTATAGACATTGATCTTCATTTCTCGTCTGATACCTCTCCTATCCCAAACAGTGCTGCGGAGTCTGCCAAATGATCCACTCGGTTTTGCGAGTCTGGCATTCATTTGTCATCCATGACGACAGATCTGGAGAGTGGGCTGCCAAAGTAGGTAAATTTGTCCAGAAAATTTTGACGCTGTCCGCTGATGGTGATGCTGGGTTCACCGTAGGGCTTCTTGGGAGCTGGCCGATACATCACTTCAATTTTCTTTGTGTTGATTGTGGGGCTGAAGTTGTTGCAGGCCTCAGAGAAGAAATCAATGCTGCGTTGCATGTTGGCTTCTAAGACAGGGTTGAGGAAACAGTTGTCCGCAAAAAAGAAGCTCGTTGATGGTGTTACGTTTGACCTTAGATTTTGCTTGAGGCCTCCTAAGGTTGAAGACTGACCCAACGTTGTGAAAGCGGATTGGCAAGCCAGGGGTGGAGTCCTTGAACGCATCAGACAGCATAGCAGAGTACTTGATTCTGAAGAGTGTGCTAGCCAGGACACAGCCCTCCACACCGTTTGTGACAGCGAATGCTTGAGATGACTGACCTTTGTGCTGAACTCGGGCCATCATGCTGCTGACGGATAATGTTAGTGAACTTGTTTGGGCATCCGCCCTTCTTCATGATTTTCCACAGGCCATCTCTCTTATCATGTCAAAGCCTTATTCAGGTCGATAAATGTAGAATATGGGTCCCTATTTTGCTCCTGGTATTTCTCTTGGAGCTGCCTGGCAGCGAACACCATTTAGATAGTGCCGCGTTGTTGGTGAAAACCGCATTGACTTTCGGATAGTATTGTTAGCTCCAGATGAACATTCATGCGATTGAGGAGGGCTGAGATCAAGATCTTACCTGTGTGCGATGGACAGCAATTAAATTCAACGGTCATTTTCGCAGGCCTGGTGGTTTCCTTTGTGTTTGTACAGGTGGATAATAGAGGTATCTTTGAGGTCCTCCGGCACAGTTGTCCGTCTGTCAGAAAATCTGGATTAGACACAACAGCTTATCCGTCAACGCTGGTTGACCCTCTTTGTAGATTTCGATGGGGATCATGTCAGACCCAGATGCTTTACCACTGGACAGTTCGACCAAAGTTGGGACCGCGTCCACTGCCTTATTCATTGGGACCTCGGGCAGATTTTCAATGGCCTCCTCTTTGATGATGTAAGGCGTATTCAGCACACTATCAATGTGTTCCGCCCCTCATTCGAATTTTTTTCCTTGTCTGTGATGAGTGTAGAACCGTCTGCACTAAGGAGGGGGTAAGAGCCTGGGGTGGTAATACCATAGATTTCTCTTGGGCCACTGTAGAAGTTCTTCATATCTTTCTTATTTGCAAGCCTTAAATCTCATCAGCTTTCGCACTCAGCCAAGAGTCTTGCATTTTGCGCAGTTGCAATTGGATCTTGCTTCGGATGATCCTCAGTGCAGCTTTCTTTGCTGTTGACATTGGGTCATAATAAAGGGCCGTATATGCCTGACGTTTTTGCTCAAGTTGTAGTCGGATCACTGAGTTTTTTTCATGAAATCAATCACCGTGTTTCCTGGTAGAGTCCGACGTTCTCAGCAGCTGTGCTATACACCGTCTCAAAAATTGTGGTCCACGCTGCTTCTGCGTCCTGATTGTCCAGTGTGATGCAATCAAGGCATTCATCCAGAGTGTCAAACAAAGGTCTGTCTGACATCAGGAATCTTAAGCTTACTGATGTTGATGCGTTTCGGAGCTTTGGTGGCCTGAAGTCTTCTCTTAGGATGGATGTGGATTTTCAACGAGCCGGTGGTCTGTCCAGCATTCTGTGCCGCAAATGGCTTTAGGCACCTCCACGTCCTGCCGATCCCTGTTTCTGACGATGACGTAATCTATTAGTTTCCAGTGTTTTGAACGGAAGTACAACCAGGAGGTTTTGTTACGCGTAGGGAGTCTGAAGTTGTTGTTTATTATTAGAAGGCCATTTTCAACACAGCACTGAAGTAGCAGCAGGCCGTTGCTATTGCACTTTCCAACACCATGCTCCCCATCACTCACCCTCAGGAGGTGCTGTCGCTGCCGACACGTGCATTTAAATTTCCAAGAATTATGAGTTTGGCAGAAGTCAAAGTGGAGGAGATGACAATGTTCAGGTTTTTAAAGAGCATAACTATCTTCTCTTCTGTGTTTGTTATGGTGGGTCCATAGGTACTGACTATGGTGGCAGCCTTGTCTCCATGGCAGAGGGAAAAGTTTTATCGTCATGGGACAGTCATTGCTTCCTTTTGTGGAGCTGGAGTTGCACGCAAGAGAGATTTTGATAGCAGAGCCAACACCAGCTTCTCGCCTTGCATCAGAGTCACATCCGCTCCAAAAGAAAGAATAGCCAGCAAGCCTTTCTGTGAGTTCACCTCTGCCAGAGATTGTGGTTTTTCTACCGCAAAATTGTGTCCCAGCCGGCCAGGGTGTGAAGGAGCATGCATTGCTTGGGGCACCTTTTCTAGCCTCTTTCTCCAAAATGGAGGTGAGAAGTACTGTCCTGAATTTGGCTGCTCCGACACTCAGTTGGCTTCAGAACTCAACTTCTGCTCCGATCGGCGAAGAGCGACCCTATAGCCCGAGTGCAGGCGTGCGGCTACGACCCCAAGTGCATCATGCCTTTCGATTCGTCCCTTACCTGTCGCCACAGGGTTTGGGGAGATGGATGCTTGGTGGTGGACGACTTTCGCGGATGACTTTGTTTAAAGTGAGGAAGAGTTGCGCAGCGTCCACCTCGCTCTCTCATCCGGACCCACCAGTATCCAGTTGAAAACTAAGTCAAGACGGAGATTGCGAATGCGATGGATGACCAACATGTTCTGCGTGCCTCATCTTGCTCCACATGCTCCACCATGCGTGGCTGTAATTGCTTTCACCTCCGTTGATCCTACGTGATCCGTCGGCGTCCAGGCGTCGCATGCAGTTGATGATCAGGCCTAATTCACCGAGGGCCAGAGGCCCATCGACTACCCCTCACCTGGTTTAGCCGGCCAGTGGAAGCTGTTGTCCAAGGTATGGCCGCTGCTGCATGATAATAGCTACGGGGAGCCACTGGTGAGAGTTGAGAGATAGGAGAGGACCAAGGAGGCCAAAGGGCTCCTACAGAGCCGTTCTTAGGAGTTTGGGGGCCCTAAGCATGGGGCGTAGGTTGGGGCCCCAGAAGGGGGGTCCGGGGTGGAGCTCCCTCGAGCTGAGGAGAAAAAACTACCCACCACTGTGGCACTTCCATTCTGCCTTCATCAATGTTTCCTCTTTGATCGCGTGTAACCACTAACCATATTGATAATTCCGCCACTAGAGAAAATGTGTGCTTCTGAAATATATGGACATGCAGGTGGTAGTGGGGCCATATGCGGTTGCCTAGTTTGCCTATATGCCTAAGAATGGCTCTGGTGGCACTTATTTCCTTATTTTAGCCAGACTAACCGATCGTTATTTATACTTTCCCATTCCCACGACCAAGCCCCCGATTTCCTTTCTGCCACACCCAAAGCTCCCCCCTGCTGCTTTCCTTCCCCTGCCCCCGAATTCAACTCAGAATGATAAATTTCAGGATGAGGAAGGTAACGTGAGTGACACAGACAGCTGCAGTGCCAGTTTAAAAAAAAACCGGGGGATTGAAGGTGCCTCACGGGGGCCCCCTCACGTTCGGGGCCCTACGCGGGTGCGTAGTCAGCGTATGCCTAAGAACGGACCTGGCTCCTATTAGCACCACTTGTTCCCCCATCATAGGTACTACCTCTTACTGTACACCCCATTATACCCAAAGTCAGCTATAAGTAAAATATCATCAAATTTTAAGTCAAGTGGTATTATTATTTAATATTAATGGGACATTATAAAACTTTTCTGAAAATAATTGGCCTACTCATTATTGAAAACTATTGTTTTCTTTTTTCGGGGTAATTTTGTCACTGATGTAAAAAATTTACAATTTTTGAGGAATATTTTAATTCATTTAAAATAATTTGTAAGATTTGAATCATTTAATTCTAAAAAAATATCTATAAGATTTCAAACTTTTCAAACATATTTTGGATTTCATATTATTTATATACATACATTTGAACAAATAATTTCGCCATTTTATTAGATTTTTGAATTGTCGGACTTAAAAATGAACATGATTTAAATAATGAATTTTCTATGAAGTTTATCTAATAATCCGAGGTTATTTAGATTAAATAAATGAATACCTTAGAAAATAAAGATTTATATTGAGCATTTTTTATAATTTAAAAAAAAAATCAAACTATTAATAATAATTATTTTAAAAATTAAAACAATTGATCAATGATAAAATCCTTTGTAATAAATACATTATATATATCATGTGAATATATTTCTATCTGTTTTTAATTTTTAAAAACTAAAAAAATCATTAATGCCTTCATTATTTTTGTTTTTAAGGTGTTATAAATCTTAAGAAATTTGTGCTTTGTTTTGTTTTGCCAATCAATTTTTTTAGTAATGTGTATTGTAATTAGTTGTTGGGTTATTTAATTACACATAGCGTGTGCCATCTAATGTTAGACTTGATACTTAACCAGCTAATAGCAGAAATTATATCAGTTTTCCCCTAGATGATCTAATTTTGAGATACTGAAAATATGCCAGGTTTTTTTTTTAACATAATATAAAGTATTAAAATTGGATGTGTGTCACGATTTATTATTCCACACCATTTTCCTTCTCCTATGCTTGAGTGCCCATGATCAATTTATTGATTATTCTGGCTCCGGGTTTGAATTAGAAGTTTGCCTTCTCTTAGATGAATTGCCGTCCAAGGCTAACGAGTCCCATGCAACCGTGGGTAACGAGTCCCATCCAACCGTGGCTAACGAGTCCCATCCAACCGTGGCTAACGAGCCCCATGGTTGGCACCGATTGCTCAGGGTAGGTTGGCACCGATTGCTCACCCATCCAACCGTGGCTAACGAGTCCCATCCAACCGTGGCTAACGAGTCCCATCCAACCGTGGCTAACGAGTCCCATCCAACCGTGGCTAACGAGTCCCATCCAACCGTGGCTAACGAGTCCCATCCAACCGCAGTGCTTGGGGTGTTTTTGCTTGCCTTGGCTTTGGTGGGGATTGGACTCCAAGACCACCAGCTATTTGGTTTGGAGGTAGTTTAGACAACCAGTACACTGCTGCCATCATACGTTTGTCTTTTCTTCCCATAAAATATATATGTCACCCCACTCTCCGCTTTATGAAGGTTCATTGGATAGTGGCCTTAACGACTGCAAGAACGTTGTCCCCTACAATAACAACTGGAGATAGTGAACATTGTTTAATGTCGTTTAGTATTTTTAATTTATTGTTAAGTCCAAGAAACTTTGACTTTATACTTAGTGAGACACTATATATATTTAGACACTTTATTTATATATTGATACACTATACGTGTTGAATTCATGAACCGTCTTCAGTTTTTGGCCTGCTAGAAGAAGAATGCGTAATAGATTAAAACAAGGGTATAAAAAAAAATTAAACCAAACTACAGCTAGTAAAGTTTACACCAATCATTCATCTACAAAATAACTATATAGAAAGGAGAAAAGAACCTAATATGAATATTTATAGTAATAAAAACAAGGGGAAACTTTGATCCACTCAAGTATAGATTGCTATTTTCACCACTCCTATTACTATTACACACACAAACTCAATGAAAAGTAATCACTTGCTCACATCTCAATCGCTGAGTCTGTATTCATCAAATCTGAACGTCTTATTTATGGTGAGGGGACAATATTCTAGAAGTAATATTCGAAGCTTTCATAACAAGACACGCTAATCCAGGGTGTAAGCGACAAAATGTCTAGCGCGGGGCCGCATAATCATTCTGTACAATGCTTGCAAGCTAGAACGAAAGCTCTGGGGATAAAGAGAACATCTTAGTTGAGTAGTTCATGTTACTCATGGGTGAGTGGCGTGCAATACACACAAAAAAAGCAACAATAAAAAACAATGACAACCAACGTATTTATTTTACTAAAAAAGTTTTCAAAGAAGGCGGCGTTAGCAAAAAGACTGTTACATCAGATCTAATGCACACATAATGGAATCTCACAAAGTAAGCAGCAAAAAAAGTTGTGTGAGATTTTCAAAATGACGTTTGGCTTTCAAATAATCATCAATATTTGGTTTGGAATTGCTGCATCAAGTCAAAGGGATTGCTTTCAAAGTTCATCAGTCAATATAGTTTGATTACTTCGATGTGTTGATTTCACATACTTCATTAAAAACTTTTCTTGCTTACAGACATAATTTGTTCTTTCAACAAGTCATTTGCTTGCATGTCAAAGAATTCCCACTTTATTTCAACTGACACATCATTAAGGTTTCAATCAAACTAATTTTGGAACAAGACAGAATTGAGACTGATACTTTTTTTTTAAAAATGAGGTGACCCTATAATTAGTTGTTTTTTGTTAAAAAGAGGTTTTGACGATGGTTCACCGATGATTGAAGTGTACGGTAACGTTCATAAGGGACAGCAAGATCTCTATGTATCTAAATTCTGAGAAATATAAAGCTTTCCATATCAAAGACGATGTAGTCAGGCAATTCTAAGTACATAAATCGAATCGGAAGAAATTAAATTGTCAAATATATAATATATATATATAATAATGAGTTATAGAGACATAACGCCAAAGTTATATACGATTTAAGTACGTTCGGATTCCTAAAAAACAATCAGTTATTTTCTATTATTATTATTTTACGAAAATCTAATAAATTTAAGTACGCAAAAAATATTATAAATCCGCTTTTATTTTAGTAAATATTTAAGTATTATTAATACATTTAAAGTATCAAATAAGGAACTATTTTAGACATTTTTATCCCAATCTAAAAGTAATGAAAAAAATATTAACATATTATGATCTAAGAATTGCATCTTAGCCACATTTATTGGGAAAACCCAAACATCTGTTAATCTTAGTGCGTATTTTAGTGGGTTCTTAATATTGCGAAATAAAAATTATTTATTTATTTATTTTGGCATTTTTATATAGCGCTTACCTTATAGCTCTAAGCGCTTTACAATTATTAAAAAAACATGTAAACTAAGTAAAATAAAAATGAAAAACCAGAGACACTAGGATAGTAACTATTAACAATTAAAATGGCTATAAAACGAGGACACTTTGACACGTTTTGGCCTATACTACAGGATCAACCCGAGACAGAAAAATTAGGGTAGGGCAAGGAGGGTGCATCACAGGTCTTAGGTGGACCTAAACAGATGGGTTTTAAGTGACTTTTTGAAAGTGGAGGAGGCTTTCACAAGGACGGATATGGAATGCAATCAGTGCAGTAAAACTATATATCCAAATGGCATTCACTAATGCACTAATCACTCATCCAAATAAGAACAACGCATGTGAAATGAAACAAGAAGAAATAGTTTTTGCGTAAGAAAGGGGGGTCAAAACACCGTGGATATTTTTTTTTTAAACACTGTTTGGTTGGGGGGGGGAGGGGGGAGGAGGAAGTTAAACGATAGTTTCAATAACCCAAGGCAACACAAGATACGCCTCAGAATGAATTTGACAAAAAATTAACCTTCTTAGGTACATCTCTATCGGGGGTCAGATTAAGGGTTTGCACAATTTTACATGGATGACAATATCTTTAAATCCAATTATATTACAGTTGTCAAAAATAAATGATATATTCTTATTTTACCAATTAAGAAAATCAATGACGTTAACAAAACCTAAGTACAATTACACAATTATACACATGAATATCAAAACCCAGAATTTTACACAAGGGAAAATTTAATTTTCAAAATAGAAATGGGTTACAACATTTTTTAGATTAGATAGATAGATAGATAGATAGATAGATAGATAGATAGATAGATAGATAGATAGATAGATAGATAGATAGATAGACAGACAGACAGACAGACAGACAGACAGACAGACAGACAGACAGACAGACAGA
>CAXITT010000633.1:27720-70975 GCA_964033795.1 Lymnaea stagnalis | reverse complement strand
AGATAGATAGATAGATAGATAGATAGATAGATAGATAGATAGATAGATAGATAGATAGATAGATAGATAGATAGATAGATAGATAGATAGATAGATAGATAGATAGATAGATAGATAGATAGATAGACCAAATTTCCGTTCGATCAAAATACCGTCGATTCTTTCGATGAAATTTCCGGATATGTAGAAAAGTAACTAAATGTTGTAAAAATTAAAATCGGTGGGGCTAGGAGGAGGGTACAACTGGCATAAAAGAAATAAGCTTTTAAAAACGGGTTTCATATTACGACAAAATTGTCGCGGATTTTTATTTCTATACCTTATCGCATATACCGCATACGTTTATTTTTTTTTATCTATTTTTAAAACGTACGTATTTTTAGGCTTACATTTTTTAGGTCGCGGTTTCAATCACAACTTAGTCCAACGTTTTATTCTATTGTAGTGGCGGCATTTCGGCAAATAAAGAAGCAGACTTGCTAAACCGTTGGGGGTGACAATAATTCCCCAGCTACTCTCTTTCTACCCCCTAGCTGCTCCCTAGCTACTCCCTGTCTACTCCCTAGCTACTCCCTTTCTACTCCCTTTATACTTCCTAGCTACTCCCAAGCTAATCCCTAGCTACTCCCTTTCAACTCCCTAGCTACTCCCTTTCTACTCCTAGCTACTCCCTAGCTACTCCCTTTCTACTCCCTAGCTACTCCCTTTCTACCCCCTAACTACTCCCTAGTTACTCCCTAGCTACTCAATTTCTACTCCCTGGCTACTCCCTAGATACTCCCTTTCTACCCCCTAACTACTCCCTAGCTACTCCCTAGCTACTCAATTTCTACCCCTAGCTACTCCCTAACTACTCCCTAGCTACTCCCTTTCTACCCACTAACTACTCCATAGCTACTCCCTTTCTACCCCCTAACTACTCCCTAGCTACTCCCTAACTACTCCCTAGCTACTCCCTAGCTACTCCCTAGCTACTACCTAGCTACTCCCTAGCTACTCCCTAGCTACTCCCTTTCTACCCCCTCACTACTCCCTAGCTACTCCCTTTATACTCCCTACCTACTCCCTCTACTCCCTCGCTACTCCATTTCTACCCCTAGCTACTCCCTAACTACTCCCTAGCTACTCCCTTTCTACCCCCTTACTACTCCATAGCTACTCCCTTTCTTCCCCCTAACTACTCCCTAGCTACTCCCTAACTACTCCCTAGCTACTCCCTAGCTACTCCCTAGCTACTCCCTAGCTACTCCCTAGCTACTCCCTAGCTACTCCCTTTCTACCCCCTAACTACTCCCTAGCTACTCCCTTTATACTCCCTAGCTACTACCTAGCTACTCCTTAGGTACTCCATTTCTACTCCCTATCTACTCCCTTTCTACTCCCTAGCTACTCCTTTTCTACCCCCTAGCTACTCCCTAGCTACTCCCTAGCTACTCCCTTTCTACTCCCTGTATACTCCCTAGCTACTCTCAAGCTACTCCCTAGCTACTCCCTTTATACTCCCTAGCTACTCCCTTTCTACTCCATAGCTACTCACTTTCTACTCCTAGCTACTCCCTAGCTACTCCCTTTCTACTCCCTAGCTACTCCCTTTCTACCCCCTAACTACTCCCTAGCTACTCCCTAGCTACTCCCTAGCTACTCCATTTCTACTCCCTAGCTACTCCATTTCTACTCCCTAGCTACTCCCTAGCTTCTCCCTAGCTACTCCCCAGCTACTCCCTAGGTACTCTCTTTCTACTCCCTAGCTACTCCCTTTATACTCCCTAGCTACTCCCTACCTACTCCCTAGCTACTCCATTTCTACTCCCTAGCTACTCCATTTCTACTCACTAGCTACTCCCTTTCTACTCCCTAGCTACTCCCTTTCTACCCCATAAATTCTACTCCCTAGCTACTCCATTTCTACTCCCTAGCTACTCCCTAGCTTCTCCCTAGCTACTCCCCAGCTACTCCCTAGGTACTCTCTTTCTACTCCATAGCTACTCCCTTTATACTCCCTAGCTACTCCCTACCTACTCCCTAGCTACTCCCTTTCTACCCCATAAATTCTACTCCCTAGCTACTCCATTTCTACTCCCTAGCTACTCCCTAGCTTCTCCCTAGCTACTCCCCAGCTACTCCCTAGCTACTCTCTTTCTACTCCCTAGCTACTCCCTTTATACTCCCTAGCTACTCCCTACCTACTCCCTAGCTACTCTCTTTCTACTTCCTAGCTACTCACTTTCTACAACCTAGCTACTCCCTTTCTACTCCCTAGCTACTCCCTTTCTACTCCCTAGCTACTCCCTACCTACTTCCTAGCTACTCATTCCTAATCTGACTTAACCAAGGGAAAATTCAAATTTCAAAAGATTAACTTCGTCACTGTCTAATATCAAATTTCATTTATTGATGGGGGAACAAAAAGATAGCACACGCCTATCTTCTTATGTCGTGGATTTGGTTTTAAAATACAATGCCAATGCCCAGAGTTTTCTTGTTAAATCTTATATCTTTTAACCAGATACTACGTCGGTTCCGGTAGTCTACATTTATATCTTAGGTGGCGCTGCGCATCATTAATTCTCGACCTTGCGTTGACCATGACTTAATCTCAAAGACCAATGGCGCAGTCGGTTGAGACGAGAAAAACGAAACCTGCTGCTGATTACTGCAGCTGCAAGAATCTTTGACATCCAAAGAATACCTAACATTGACATGTATTTAGAGACACTATTTTAAGCTGTGTGGCTACAAGTTGCGTTGATATAGTTGCGTCCAGAGGATGATGTTAAAAATGAATATGCAAGGGACTACCATAGAAGCTAAACAAAAGATAAGCATGGCATACAATTACCAAAAGTTCCATTTTTGATATGACGTTGCGAAAAATCAGATGCGAGATGCCTCCTTCCCCCCCTACCACAGATACATCTTTGTTCCAGTTCGCCATTTCCCCCCTTCTGATTGTTTCTGGGTCATTTAATTACTTCACCGTCAAAGGTCGCCCATGTGTGGGCCCATGTGGGGGTCCTGGCCGACTCAGCCACATCCTTCAATTCGGATCGATTCCTAGCTCTTTGCCTCCATGCACGCACCCCCCAGTTGATGTATGCCCTGATTTAAAGAAAAAAGGGCAAGTCGGCTGCAAGTAGGGAATCCCTCAATCCGAGGAATTTCGATGTAAGCTTAAGATGGAGTCTCGCAAGAAGCACTCGAATTTCTCAGCAACAAAATTGTGGGATTCACCGCCAAAGCAAGGCCAACAAGAGTTCGTGAAGATCATCGGGAATTTTTTCTACTACCGGTACTAAATTTGACAATTTCAATAAAGATCTTACGTAATATATTGAAATTACTCTAGAAATTATTAATAACGAAGATTTTTATATTGAAAATAATGGGGATATGGATGCAGCATTGTGCAAAACACACTTGCGTCTATTGCTTCAGGCCTTCCAACCCCCTGTTCATGATAACCTCGCTGAGAAGCCCTTGCAACCAGTGAAATATCCTCTTCAACACCAGGCACAGAAACATTGCAAATCCCATCCACATGCATAAGAGCCAGAATGATCAATAAATTGATCGTGGGCCCTTAATATTGAGAAGAAGAAATGTGACTACAGAACACATTAGTACTTTGAAGGGATCGGAACATTAGAATTGGGCCGTAAACTGCTATAACTAGAATTTTATATCATGTGCATATTCAGTAGTATTTACTTGTTTAAAATACTAAATGGCTCCTCTACAATCCCAAGTTTATAATTTATATGCATGTGCATATTCAGTAGTATTCACATGTTATAAGGGCTCACTGACTCTTCCACTATTCCAAGTTTTCTACGAGCGATTTTTCCCGAATTTGAAATGTATAAAATGCCACATGAGATCAAATTTATCTGGAAGAAGATTGGAAGCATTTATGCTGAGCAACTGTGAACCAGACATCACAGCAAACCTTTAAGAGACATACATAATTGATGGTATGGCAAATCATAGCATTAAAAACCTAATCTATTCTATTTTTTTTATTCTCTCACTTACGGTTGTCGAGCTTTTTGTCTTTATTTTCAAGACCTTATTTATTTTAATTAATACTATAAAAAAAATATATATACAAACGGCCCAATCGACACTACCTATTCCAACTCCTCAAGCGGCACTACCTATTCCAACTCCTCAAGCGGCACTACCTATACCAACTCCTCAAGCGGCACTACCTATACCAACTCATCAAGCGGCACTACCTATACCAATGCCCCAAGTGGCACTACCTATTCCAACTCCTCAAGCGGCACTACCTATTCCAACTCCTCAAGCGGCACTACCTATTCCAACTCCTCAAGCGGCACTACCTATTCCAACTCCTCAAGCGGCACTACCTATACCAACTCATCAAGCGGCACTACCTATACCAATGCCCCAAGTGGCACTACCTGTACCAATGCCCCAAGTGGCACTACCTATACCAACTCATCAAGCGGCACTACCTATACCAACTCATCAAGCGGCACTACCTATACCAACTCATCAAGTGGCACTACCTATACCAACTCATCAAGCGGCACTACCTATACCAACTCCTCAAGCGGCACTACCTATTCCAACTCCTCAAGCGGCACTACCTATACCAACTCATCAAGCGGCACTACCTATACCAACTCATCAAGTGGCACTACCTATTCCAACTCCTCAAGCGGCACTACCTATACCAACTCATCAAGCGGCACTACCTATACCAACTCCTCAAGCGGCACTACCTATTCCAACTCCTCAAGCGGCACTACCTATACCAACTCATCAAGCGACACTACCTATTGCAACTCCTCAAGCGGCACTACCTATACCAACTCATCAAGCGGCACTACCTATACCAACTCCTCAAGCGGCACAACCTATACCAACTCATCAAGCGGCACTACCTATACCAATGCCCCAAGCGGCACTACCTATACCAATGCCTCAAGCGACACTACCTATACCAATGCCCCAAGCGGCACTACCTATACCAATTCTTCAAGCGGCACTGCCTTTTCCAACTCCCCAAGTGGCACTACCTATACCAATGCCCCAAGCAGCACTACCTATACCAATGCACCAAGCGGCACTACCTATACCAACTCCCCAAGTGGCACTACCTATACCAATGCCCCAAGCGGCACTACCTATACCAATGCCCCAAGTGGCACTACCTATACCAACTCATCAAGCGGCACTACCTATACCAATGCCCCAAGTGGCACTACCTATTCCAACTCCCCAAGCGGAACTACCTATACCAATGCCCCAAGCGGCACTACATATAACAACTCATCAAGCGGCACTAACTATACCAACTCCCCAAGCGGCACTACCTATACCAATGCCCCAAGTGGCACTACCTATTCCAACTCATCAAGCGGCACTACCTATTCCAACTCCTCAAGCGGCACTACCTATTCCAACTCCTCAAGCGGCACTACCTATACCAACTCATCAAGCGGCACTACCTATACCAACTCATCAAGCGGCACTACCTATACCAATGCCCCAAGTGGCACTACCTATTCCAACTCCTCAAGCGGCACTACCTATACCAACTCCTCAAGCGGCACTACCTATACCAACTCATCAAGCGGCACTACCTATACCAATGCCCCAAGTGGCACTACCTATTCCAACTCCTCAAGCGGCACTACCTATACCAACTCCTCAAGCGGCACTACCTATACCAACTCATCAAGCGGCACTACCTATACCAACTCCTCAAGCGGCACTACCTATACCAACTCATCAAGCGGCACTACCTATACCAACTCCCCAAGTGGCACTACCTGTACCAATGCCCCAAGTGGCACTACCTATACCAATGCCCCAAGCGGCACTACCTATACCAATGCCCCAAGCGGCACTACCTATACCAACTCCCCAAGTGGCACTACCTATACCAATGCCCCAAGCGGCACTACCTATACCAATGCCCCAAGCGGCACTACCTATACCAATGCCCCAAGCGGCACTACCTATACCAATGCCCCAAGCGGCACTACCTATACAAATGCCACAAGCGGCACTACCTATACCATCGCCATAAGCGGCACCGCCTATACCAATGCCCCAAGCGGCACTTCCTATAGAATAGCCCAAAGCGGCACTACCTATACCATCACCCCAACCGGCACTGCCTATAACATCGCCACTGTCTATCAAGTTTCCGAGTTTCAACTTTAGCTGCTATGTTTGGTCTCCTTTCAAACATTGCAGTGGTCATGCATTTCCTATTCTTTTGATAAGCGATAGTTTCAGTTTCATCCTGTGCAAGAATTAATTTTATTGGCCCGTCTATTAACAAAAGTTTATGATTCTAGACTCGAAAGTTGCCAAACATATGACCGCTTCCAGCAAGATAGATTAAGTCTTTGAATTGCTCATTTTTTATGGTTTCTCGTTTTGTGTGCTGACAAAGGAATGTAGTCGAATCGTTCATTTGACTGTCCTGGTTTGTTTTTTTCTTTCAAGCTTTAACAAATATTCTTCTACTATTCCTTTCAGACAGCTTTAAACGCAATCCATCATATATTGATCCTGCTTTCAATGACTCGTCAACTTGAAAATTCTGTTTTAAAACATTCTTTCCGACCTTCAAGGTTAAATTTTAATGTGAGCTCTCGAGTTGGTGGTTTTTGGATGCTGGTGGCCTTTTGTGGTGCCTACATTCTCGTGTCAGATTGTGGTGTCATTCCTTGGTGTCTAATTGTGGTGTCGGATTGTGGTGTCACTTCTTGGTGTCTAATTCTGGCGCCACATTATGGTGTTATTTCTATGTCTCAAATTCTGTTGTCAGAATGTATCAGACGGCCGTATCATTTCATGGTGTCTAAAATGTGGTCTAACATTGCTGTGGTGTCATTTCGAGTGCACAAATTGTGGTCTCAAATTTTGGTTTCATTTCCGTGGTTTCAGGTTTTCGTGTCAAGTTTTGGTGTTAAAATTAATGTTTGTGTTTCCCAGTGACTGTCTTGTAGTGCGATATTTCCCAGTGAATGTCCTGACAGTGTTTGTGTTTCCCAGTGACTTTCTTGCTGTGTGATTTTTCCCAGTGAATGTCCTGACAGTGTGTGTTTCCCAGTGACTGTCTTGTAGTGTGATCTTTCCCAGTGAATGTCCTGACAGTGTTTGTATTTCCCAGTGACTGTCTTGTAGTGTGATATTTCCCAGTGAATGTCCTGACAGTGTGTGTATTTCCTAGTGACTGTCTTGTAATGTGTGTATGTGTAAAATTACAACAAGTTAAAACATCGTGGAAAGGTATAATTCGGAAAACATATTAAAAAAACGGTCATGACGTCGTTGTTCCGCCCAGCCTGACATCGAAAAAATAACTTCTTGGTGTCTTCAGCTGGAGTCGAAACCGTTTCATTGAATTCGTTATCATTTCATTTGAGTTTAAAGCAGTTGTGTGGATTCTAAATTATTTAACCTTATATGAACTTATTTAACCTTAGATCAAATTCTTTATTTAACCTTAGTTGAAATTATTTAACCTTAGATGAAATCATTTAACTACAGTTCAAATAGGTTAATTTGATTATCTATGAAATCCTTCAACTAGAGTCATGTAACTGGAAGCCCCATTTCAAGTTGTTGTTTTTTTTTTTGTTGTTTTTTTTCTAAATCGTCAGGTGATGTTGGAGTTGTTACACAATTCCAGCCGTTATCTTACGTTCACGAGTCTAGTTTGTTCACAATGAGACAAGTCCCCNCCTGTAATTTACTGTGTTGAGAAACGTCTTGCACTTGAGCAGCGTTTCCTGGAAAAATGCCACGTCAACGTCCAGCTCGTGAGGTAGCTTGGTACTGCCGTCCTCCCTTCTGTCTGATACCCCAAGACATTCAATTTTACAAAAGTGATGTATATATATATATATATATATATATATATATATATATATATATATGAGATATATTCAAAGAGATGAGATCAGACAGAGAATACTTTTTTTTATATTTTAGTTCATTTTACATTAGTGAATAACTGCCTTCTGGGAACCAGTAAATAGTTTGAGAGCTGCTAACTAATAAATATTAGTTAATATGGTGTTTTAAAAATTTCAACGTTTTACCCTCAGGAAATGTTTAGGGGTGGGGGTGGGGGCAAAGTTTACTCAGATATTAGTGCCCACATCACCTCAATCTGAAGACGTCTATATTGACATTACTCTAGCGTCCGCATGATAGCACTGTGCTGGAGCAGTTCGTGTTATTTTGAAACTGTGCTAGAACAGGTAGGCCTTGATTTACTTTAATTGCGCTAGGGATCATAAATATTGTGCTAGCCCGGCAGTTCTCAGTTTCTATGACGCTCTAAGATTGTACTATGGCGCGCTAAGATTGTACCATGACGGTCTGCTAGCATCGCGCTGAGACAAGTAAACTGTACGAGGAAGTATATCTCAAGGGTGTCCGTCAACTTTATGCTTGTACAAAAATAGATATCCTTAAATACGTTTTTATGAATTTTTCAAGCATAAGTTAATATCGTTTGCAATTAAATAAGTTTAATAGTAATACATTTCTTTCATAAAATTTGTTGCCATACGTTTTTTTAATGCTTTTTTGGCTAATTTTTGTAAAATTTGATTGGTTTCTTAAAATTCTAACTTTTTCAGTGATTGCTTTTAATTTCGATTCCCCAAACTTGAATCAGATCTTTAGTTCTCCAAATTCACACATTGCCAACGATTGCCAATATCCAGAGTTATTTTTACTCACAATTTAACTTAACATACTTTAAGCTTTAGTCAAACGAAGAACAGAGATCATTCACTGAAATTGATGCCTCCCTTCAAATGTTTCTTCAAGTGACAGTAACAAAAACTATTGGGAAAAAACTTATTGTGACAGATCTTACCGTGACATAACTTTCGGGGGATATAACTTATAGTGAAAGAATTTAAAGTGACAGGACTCACAGTGAAAATACCTTGAGTTAAAGAATTTAAGGGGTACATTAAAGTGAAATAACAAAAAGGATGGACCTTACAGCCAAATAACTTACTATTTCAGGCTTATATTGACAGAACTTAAGTGACATAAATTTAGTGAAACATGTGTTCCTTAAGGAAGGCCATGCAAAACAAATGAACTGAAAGCTTGTCCAACATAACTGGTCCCACCCCCTTACGAATCTCTATAAGATATAACCTCTCGGCTTTACACTTGAGAAAAAAAAATGAGCAGGAAATTCGTTAAAAGATATATTCCTTACAACTGTACACTTTGTTTTCAGATTAGTTCTCATAACACATTTATCAATGGAACACCAGACTCGCTCCTCTATTCATGCAACCGCTTTCATCATTATTGCCATAGTTTTGCACGGCCCACTTCCGTGCAGGTCATCAGGTACTGTCATCACGCCCAATCAGAATGGAACTGTGTACACGGGCAAGCTGGAGACCGTCATCTTCGGTAGTAGGAACTTCGTCTCGGCACAGTTTCTTGGCATTCCTTATGCAAAGCCCCCCATAGGTGAGCTAAGGTTTTCAAAACCAGAACTTCTCCAGCTTAATGAAACATACAGAGCAACGGAGTTTAAAAATATATGTTACCAGAAAATCAATCCCAAGGATGGCTGTCAGGCGTTCCAGCGTATGTCAGAAGACTGTCTTTATTTAAATATTTATGTTCCCGTTCCTGAAGGATATATAACAAACACTGTATCAACTGGAGCCCCAGCAATGTCAACATCAGCAGCAGCAGTAACACCTAAAAAAGAATCACAATTCACAACAGCAGCAACAAGTGTTGAAACTGAAACTAATACATCTACAACAGAAACAAACACAACAGCACCAACTACAACAACACCGAACACAACAACAGCACCAGCTACAACGACACTGACTACAGCAAAAACCAGCACAGAGGCAACAGAGACAGCTACAACAGCATCAACCACAACAGAAAAATCTACAATAAATCCAACTTCAGCTTCAACGGCCCCAACATCAGCCGAAACAAGCGCAAGGGACACACGTGATTCGAGTGAAATCCCTGATCAAAGTGATGGAAACGATGAAGGTGACACAGCTCCGGCAGAGACAAGTCTTCCGTTAAAAAACAACAGAACATTGGCAGTCTTCATCTTCATCCACGGAGGTGCCTACTTTGAGGGCAATGCCAACTGCTACAACGGTTCTGTCTTAGCCGGATTCGGGGACATCATCGTCGTGACTATCAACTACAGGTTGGGACCCCTGGGGTTCTTGTCCACCGACGACGATGCTATCCCGGGAAATCTTGGTTTATGGGATCAACACACCGCGATTAAGTGGGTCAAACAAAATATAGAACATTTTGGGGGCGACCCGACACGCATCACAGTAGGAGGACAATCTGCGGGCAGCTACAGTTCTATATTCCAGGCTTTGAATCCACAGAGCGACAGCTTGTTTCAGAGGGTCATCGCGCAAAGCGGCACCCCAGTCACCAAGAACAGTGTCATTCAAAAGGGATACGACACCGCATTTGAGGTGGCCAAGCGGCACCTGTGTCCAGTTCAATCCCGAGGGCAGAGCTCGGCGATCAAAGATTGCCTCATGAAAATCAACGCCACAGATCTGGTCAGTGTTGATGCCCCAAACTTGATTCCGTCAAGCCTGCCACTTGAACCAACACTGGATGGTCATTTCATTACCTCCGACCCCCGTCAGGCGATTTCTGCAAACTCAAAGCCACAGAATCATTTTACCAATATCGATCTTTTGATCGGATTCGATGCCGATGACGGGGAGGTGGTGTATCGACTCTGGGCCATATTAAACGCGAATAAATTCAATAACATGACTTATTTATATGAGGCATTAACCCAACCGATACCACTGAACATGGTCAGACAGATCGTATTCGAATATTTGGCGGAGAGTTTTGAAGAAAACATCGAGTCATACGGAAGTATAATCGATGCCGTTGTCGATCGCTACTCAGATTGGGAACGTCCGGAAGACATGGTGTCTCTTAGCAACCGAGTTGTTGCCATGCTGACGGACGTCTTCTTTTTACTTCCGGTCGCAGAAACAGCTCTGGGCCATACCAAAGAAGTTGAAGATGTTCCAACCGCCCCTGCACCTCCGCACTCTGAGTATGACAGCATCAGACGACGACGCAGAGACGCAGACGCTGAATTAGGCGGGAACAGTAAGCGAGTAAATGAGACCAGGAGAGGAAACACATACGTGTACAAGTTTAAGCTTTCCAAAACTGATCCTAGCTTTCAAACGAAGTGGATTCGTTGGTTCAACGGCACAAACCATGGATCAGAAGTCCGGTATGTGTTCGGTGGCGTGAGCTCACCTGAAGACATCGAGTTGTCTTCCGCTGTTATGACGTACTGGTCAAATTTCATTAAACATGGGTAAGCATTGTTTTGCGTTAATTCCATAAGTATATATTTAAATATTTGTTTACTTAACCAATATCTTCAGTAGTAAACATTCCTAACACAACTTGGAGGTTGGTGCGTTTCTTGAAAAAAATATTCCAAAGTTGAACGAAAGAGATTCATCATCATCATCATTGGCACTTCAGCCCAAGTAAGGCTCTGGCCTGCTCCAGAAACGTCCTTCCATTCCGACCGATCCACAGTTTTCGTCTCCATACGCGGGCCCCCAGCTGATGTAAATCCGTCTCCGCCTCATGTTTCATCAATCCATCTCATCGATCCATCTCATCAATCCATCTCATCATTCCATCTCATCAATCCATCTCATCAATCCATCTCATCAATCCATCTTAGTTGTTTTAGTCGAATAAATGAGCCGTCTGCTCTTTGGTTTCTGTGAACGAAAGAAACGACTGGGCGTTAATATATTTCCGTAATTTATGACCCTTTCACTCCGACTCTCTTGACTATTTATTTGCCAGCAAAATTTACCAACCACCCAAATTTGGAACCAGCATATTTGTCAGATGAGCGACACAGAGTTTCAATTTAATTTACTATTTATTTCGTTTTATTTTAACCCTCACAAAATATTCAAAGACTTTCTTTAACTGTCGAACCCCCTCCCCCTCATGACCCCCCCCTTTAATACTACCCTATCTTACCCCCAACAAGCACAAAGTAATTGTGATAGTGTTGACACTATTTTCGACATTGATAAACTACATATTACCCCATTCCCTTGGTCGCCAACTACTCAAAATGCATGAGATTATTTTTAATTATATTTCTCTTCAATACAATGTTTTTTAACCCATTTATTTCTGTTGAAGGCTTTTGTTATATAAATAAAAACTATTTACTGAAAATACGAAGATTTAAATATCAATTATTTAACGAAAAAATACATTTTTTTTTCTTCAGAAATCCTAACCAAGCATCTGCATCCGGTACAGAAAGTGGCAATGTCCAATCGGATCAACCCACAGAAGACACATCGCCATCACTGGTCAACTGGCCAAGCTTTACGACAGATCATCAATCTTTTCTAGAAATCTCCCCCCAGCCCACAACTAGAGGCCATTTGGGATCAGCGGTCCGCCACTTCTGGTACGACCTGGTTCCGAATTTGAAGCAGGCGATGCAGGCGCGGTATGAGGCAGGCGTGAATAGCACCAAGCGGACACAGGACGGTAACCACCAAACGCAATGCAACGGAGGATCACAACCTGGCGTGCCTGTATGGGCGCGGGTACTTCTGATGACTGCTGTTCTTGCATTGTACGACATGTATTAAATTTGTTACGAGTAGGATTTCTATAATTATGTGGGGTTTTTTTTTTTAATGATGTAAAATTAAAGCCTTTGTCATCGAACTTTGTTGATTTGGTTTCTATTATTTAAAAAAAAAATTATTTTATAAACTTTGACCATACCCAGACAGTCCCACTCATTTCTTTAAATGATTTTTTGGGGTTAGGGAGAAAGGGGATAAGACCTAAATAATTTAAAATAATAATTTTTCTTCTTCTTTTTGTTTTTCTATTTTTAATTTAGCGTGCAATAAAAAGCCTAACTGGTTCTAAACTAGTCAATAGTTAAAAATAGTATACATTGGTAAGCTTGAAATGTACGTAAGGAGTCAGCATAAATTAACGTTAAAAAAACGATAGAGCAAAATAAAATTGAGTGCTCTAAAGGTTGGTGTTGTAAAGCAAAACATGTAGCTTTTTTTAAAATACAGACGCCTTTAAGGGATCTCTTGTTTTGCAATTTAAGAAGCATAAACAGAATAGTAAGGGGATATATGTTAATACATAAATCTGCTCTCCTCTGGAAAAAAAATTGTAAAATATCGACATATTAATATTATTTGGACGTCACTTGGGTAGGGCAGGGTGAGGCATTTGTCCCTCTACCCCCTGAATTTGCAGGTTCTATTACAATTGCTATGCACTTTGGCGTCTTCAGTAATAAGCAACTGAACAAACCGACTAAGTTTTGGTTTTTACCCCTGCCCACTCGACCCCACCTGAAAACACCTGAAATGACGCCCCTGGTTTAGCAATGGGTAGATCAAAGATCCACCCACCTTAGACAGACTAAAATGTGCCTCTAAAATCGGCGAGATTAATTTAACAAATTCAACCGATTAACGGGAAAAGAAACATGGCAAAAAAATAAATAAATAATGCTATAAATAGCCTTTCTACGAGCGTTAAGTTGTCTGTAAGCATTTAACACAAGAGGCGTGCTGCGGCGTGGTGAGGCGTGCATCCTTCCGTCTTCCCGAGACGATGGACCAGCTATGGACACTTCATCAAATGGCTCACAAGGCCGATCCTCGAATAACAGTCTCGGCTGCATTTCTAGCAGGAGAACCTTGACTCCTTGTTAAATTTTTGCCTGCCGTAACGCCTCTTGTTCTTGCAAGGACTTAGTGTTCGCGCATTTTAAACACACTTTTTTTAAACATATATAATTTAAACCAGAAAGGAAAGAAATAAAAGGTACAGAGCAAGAATGGAAAGACCCACACTCATAATCTGTAAGGTTTATTGTTAAAACTGAAGAATTTACTATTGGGGCTGTAGAGTCGAGCTCAGGGCTTCAACTTAGAGCTTTGTGGCTAGATGGTCCTGGGAGCTACTAGAAAAAATCTTATGGCTCCAAGCTCAAAATTAAGGAAAAAAATATTTGTAAATAAAAAATTATGTTTTTTTTAAAAGTACTTATCATCAGTTTTTTTTTAATTTTCTGAAATTTGCTGCATTAAAAATGAAAATATGTAATACAATATGGATCAATCAAACATGCACACGAGACAACCTACCCCGTTTTCCATATTTCGTAATTTTGTAACGTCTTCGCCATGTTCCAACAAGATGTCGTTCAGGTTGTTAATTTCACGTGTACCAAAATGTTTACATCTTATCCTCTAAAACAATGGTTCTCAACCTTCCTAATGCCGCGACCTTTTAATACAGCTACTCGAGTTGTGGTGACCCCCCAACCATAAAATTATTTTCGTTGCTTCTTCAATGTGTTTTCCGATGGTCTTAGGCGACCCCTGTGTTAGGGGCGTTCGACACCCAAAAGGGGCCGTGACACACAGGCCTAGAACCGCTCCTCTAAAATATAATTATTAAATTGGAAGTACTTAAATTTCGTTCCCTTGTATTTTTTAAAAATCAAAATGCAACGTGGCTTAATCGAATCAGGGCAGCAAATAAATAAAAAAAATAAATAAAGACTATGAATCCAGATACTATTCATCATTCCATTTAGTTATTTTTTTTTCTGATAAGTAAAACTTAAATTGAGGAATTTGCTAAAGAAAACGCTTATGTCTTATGCATGTATAGAAAACTTGATGAGGCACTTTCACACAACGATGATCAAATTGTATTATTGCCGAATAATCGACTGAGCCGGAGTAATCAGCCATGGATTATAGTGTAGTTTTAAAAATACCTTTTGTTACTCAAACTTGCAGATAATGTATTTTGGTCGCTCTGTCCATGATACGTTAGAAGCAGAAACATTGTTTGAGAGATTAGCCTTTAAAAAAAAAAATACATAACATGGCTGTGGTATCGCCTGAGAAAATACTTTTAGAACCGCATGCCATTACAGATGAGTATATATATATAGCCATATTCATCTCAAGAGGCGTGGTTGACCAACCAAATATAGAGGCGCATTCATTTCAAGAGGCGTGGTTGACCAACCAAATATAGAGCCGCATTCATTTCAAGAGGCGTGGTTGACCAAGCAAATATAGAGCCGCATTCATCTCAAGAGGCGTGGTTGACCAACCAAATATAGAGCCGCATTCATCTCAAGAGGCGTGGTTGACCAACCAAATATAGAGCCGCATTCATCTCGAGAGTTGTGGTTGACCGACTCTGGCTTACGGTAGATAGTTTAGCTCGTAAAACGTGGTTACAATAAGTTTAGGGGAAGCAATCACCCCACTGTTTTCCAAAACTTTTGAACCTAGTACAGAAATCGGTAAATTAACATCTGATCGCTACCATAAGAAGTCATCCACCCTTGGCGGAGTTGCTTCAAGTCGACGTTAAATGGTGTAAGCACAAACGACGCCAGAGATAGTATAGTTACAAAATACAGTGTTCAATAGCAGCGTGGCCCGTTTAGAGTCTTGCCCTAGTAAGACATAGGTTATGCATATGGGGCTCCCTGAAAGATTATTAATTCCTAAACGGGTTCCGCGAGATAAAAAAGCTGTGAATCACTGACTTAGTGTAATATTATACATCTAGAAGGCATTGATTACTGGGTATCTGCTGATATATTGGTACAATCCTACCGAAGACTGTCGGACCTCGGAGCGAAGATTTAACACAGTAGATCAGCTAGATTTGTCAATAGACACTGAATGGAGAAAACGTAAGCAATGCTCTGTTTGACAGAAGCTTAATCGAATGGTGCTAACGTTTGAAAAAAAAAAGTTGTTGAAAACCATGGAGGACTCATTGATGATTTAACTTAAATTACGATTATTGAGATTGTTTAGCATGTGAATGAGAATTTACAAAACAATTACCACAATAATTAAACCATATATTATATAAACACCTCGCTTTTTTCTCTGCCCACCCTTCCTACGCCACTGCCGACACAGACTCGTGGGCAAAATTGATGAAACATCGGTACACAAAGGCTCCACGCAGCTCGAAGCCTATTGAGCAGCTGAAGTGGTCAAGAGGAAATCAAGTAAAGTCCACGACACTATTTCCACCCTGACGGATGTCTGTACTTATCTCTGGTAAATATTTCAACAACAAAAGGAAAAAAAAAGTTGGGATGAGAAAACAGATGTAGGATATTGTGGTAAAGTAAAGTCTCCGACCCTGCTCTAGTGTCGGAGCTGTCGCAAGACTTTTGGAGACCCCCTGCAGCTTTCAGGTTTTATTTATTTAGCTTTTCTATGGAATTTAAAGTACTTTCCGTGACAATTTTTGAACATCACAACTTTGGGATCCACGGAGTTCACGCTAGGCTCTGACTAGTGGTACGTTGGGAATCAAATGAGAGAAAATAAATGTTGATATGAATAGGACACATATAATTTAAGCCATGTCAGTTTGCGTACGTGTGTGCGTGCGTGTGTGTGTGTGTTTTTTTAACCACCACAACTAGACTAAATACCAGTTTCAAGCTTCGTATTGGGACTTACAATTCAGACTGAGTTACGCCCCCTGTCAACCACAATTTGATAACTGAAAATCAATCCATCTGTTCAAATTAACAGTAAAAATATTGTTATATAATAAATAGTCTTTAAGAAATATAATCAGATACCCATGTAAAATATAGTCTAATTGTTTAATTTGTTAATATCAAATATCACAGATCTAAATTATCTGCGTGACACTATTTCCGACAGTGAAATATTTTACGACATTTGCTACCAATGAAGAGTATATATCCATAGTAAAGTAAGATCAATAATAAACTCGGCTGCTGGTGTTATGATGAGGAAGTGACAGGGAACATCGGCAGAATTAAAATTAAACATATTCGTGCATTGATACTAAATAATTCGGCCAAAATGGCAACTAAATCTTTAAAAGATGAATTTCCCATCCACTGGTTGGTATGGCATAACAATTTCAGAGAATTAGACGTAGAACTGGAAAAAAAGGAGGTAATTCAATAATTCTAAGACTAAAACTAGCACAAAAAAAAATATAGCAGTTAATTGGTTAGGGGACAGAAAAAGGAATAAGGCTCTAATTCTTTCACACCAGGTGCCCAGTTTGCTATCCCATATAGTTTTAATTTATAATCAAACCAAATAACTCTCTCTCCTGCCTGACCATGATGAATGGCAAACCATGTAATGTAGAAGTTTTCAAGGAAAAAGTTTGTCACAGCAGCATACCATTTTTTTGTTCCCAGCTGGCCCTTTCGTAGGCATACGCTGACTACGCATCAGCGTAGGGGCCCGAAATTGAGGTGGCCCCCGTGAGGCAGTGGTGGGTGGTGTTTTCTCCTCAGCTCGAGGGAGCTCCACCCCCGGACCCCCCCCTTCCAGGGCCCCCCAACCTACACTCCATGCTTAGGGCCCCCAAACTCCTAAGAACGGCTCTGTTCCCAGCTATTACTTTTACCTAGCACTCGCATCAATCATTATTAATATACAATAAATATATACAGTGACTAATTGCAACAATGTATTTTTTATTTAATTTTTCCATTCACTGACTTTTAAAGCGTTTTTACTAACATTAATAAATAATACCTCATCTTGTTCTTCCTTACCACTTAGCATGATATTGAAATGTTAGATCCTAGAGGACGTACCTCATTACACCTTGCAGTTGCTTTAGGGAATCTTGAGAGTGCCAGAGTACTTCTGCGTCATGGAGCAAATGCAAATGCTGAAAACAAAGGCTGTTGGTCAGGTAAATCTGAATTTTGTCTTTGACTGAATGCTTGAATAGTGATTGATTTTAACCCTATTATCATACTATTACTATTGTGGAATTTTTTTTAAAAAAGGGTAATTGAAAAAGAAAGCCAAACAATTCAGTGAACTTTAAATCAGATTGATTTAGGTCAGGATTTACATAGTAAATAAGCCTTACACTTCTAACAAAAAATATTGTTCTAGAGATATATTATGATATAAAGTTGAAATGGTACTAATTTGTTTATAAATGTTTATGTTTTGAGATATGACATACAGCATACATAGGAAATCCAATGGCATTGTTAAATGTCTATTCCAATTGTGTGATGTTTCCTGAAGTGGGGAAGCACAGCTTTTGGGAGATTCTAGTAGCAGGGAATGGGAGATATAAAAAACGAGAAACTCTAGGGTATTTTAAAGTTTTTTGAAAAATAAAAAAAAGAAGCTGCTTTTGGGCAGTCAGGGGGCTAATGATTGCTACCATTTTCGGCTTGTCGGAATAATGAATTAGGACAAGTAAAAATATAAAAACAACATGTTCTTGTTTCAATTCAGTTCTCCATGAAGCTGTGTGCACTGGTGATCCAGAGATAGTCCAGCTTGTACTTCAGCACAGAGATTTTCAGCGTTACTCCAAGAGAACTGTAGGTGTCCCCGATCTTCTCCAGAGACTACAGGAGGTTGGTTACGGCTGCTGAAATTACTCCCATTAAAATAAATCATAATTTTAATTTTATTTTTAAAAATATTATTTCTTACTTAGTTCTTCTATAAAATAATAATTTCTTATTGCTGGGTTAGATGTACAATTATATTGGCATGTCTTTTTTTTTTCATTTAAAAAATGTATTTCAGACCCCAGATTTCTATGTGGAAATGAAATGGGAATTTACTAGCTGGGGTGAGTGTTTTATACAAGTTCAATTAATTTTTTAAATGAAAAATTAACAGTTGTGATTGCAGCTAACAGTGCTTTTGCAAACCTTTCAAAATTTTTTTGCAAGTGCAGAACAATATAACTGAAGTATTATATCAAATTCAATATAAACGAGTCAAATTCCAATGCTTGAAAGCTGTCTAAGTGTAAATTTAAAAGTTTATTAATATTTTGCGTTGGTGCCTAATATATAATAATTATGGACTATTCTACTACATAAGTGGTATGTGTTATTAAACAAATACTTGCCTGTTTCAGTGCCCCTTATTTCTCGAATGTGTCCTAGTGACACATACAAAGTCTGGAAGAAGGGTTCCAGTGTGCGTATTGACACAACTCTTCTTGGCTTTGACAATATGACCTGGCAGAGGGGTAGCAGAAGTTACATTTTCAAGGTTACAGGTTAGGATGATAATAAGATAAGTAAAAAGAGAACATTATGATTATTTTATTAAAGCAAAGTTTTCTTTAAATGAGTTATTTAATTATTTGTGTTAGGGGACAACACTGCATCAATAATGGAAGTTGATCATGATTTGAATGAAGTGTACCAAGAGACTATCAGAGTCTTGCCCTTATCTGCTGACCCATCTGTCATGAGACCTTCTGAGGAGGCTGTTGCGGCTAGACTTACCTCCCCAGCAAATACCACTTATGTTGACACCAACAGAATTTCATTTGAAAGGTAAGTCAGACAAATAATGCTTCTTGGGAGTTTTCATGTTAAATATCTTTTGTGCTTTTTTAGTACAAATATAATTTTTTTTCCCTCCAGGAATAACTCTTATTTTATGATTTCCATTTATGTGATTTTAGAATGTATTAGAAAATACAACCAAACAGAATATAAATCTTTAGTTTAAAAATATTATAAATAAGGCCTACATAACAAAAATTAATTTTTTAATAAGTTTCTTAAAAACAAAGCAGAAATTTCAAATAACCAGAGATTATTGTCTCAAAAGTTATAATATTTTCCATGAGAATAATGTGGGAATATCTTGTTAAACCATAAAATCCTTTCAAAATATTCCTACTTATACCATATTCTCTAAAACAATTTTTCCCAACCTTTTTGATGCTCTGCTACCCCTACGAATTGTTTGACTAGATCTAAGTCTGTCACCCCCTTCAAAAAAAGTAACAATGCATTTTTAAATTGGAAAACAAAATGAATTCAATTTTTTTTTAAAATCAATTTAAAAAAAGAACTGCAGAACTTAAGAAATAAATATTTGTTTAACGATAATGAATAAATGATAAATGTATGACAAAGAATATCGAATATCAAAACTTTAGCCGATAGCTCCTCTGTTCTTATTATTACTTTTCCTCACACCACTTGACATGTCAGCTTGATGCTGGGGGTGTGAGCAGCCTAGTTTAGTTTGGAAAATCCCTTCCTTAAATTTATACTTTGTGCATAATATTCTCTTGCAAATTTATAAAGATGCAGCACTCAAGGCTCTCTAATACAATTCAGTTATTTATTTTTTTAAATTTTATTCTTCTTCTGCTAGGAGTAAATCTGGCATCTGGGGATGGAGGAGTGATAAAACAGAGTCTGTCAATGGTTATGAATGCAAAGTGAGTGGTTTCTTGGTAAATATGACCAAGGCATATCCTAAAAGTAACATCACCTTAGGCTTTAAGCAGGACAAAAAATATACTTAAATATCATAGTCTAAGCACTGCAATTTTTTTTTTTGAAAGCCCTGAATACAATGTTCAATTGATCAATGAAATAAAAGAAAGCTGGGCGAAAAGTGTTTGAAAGTAAAATTGACACAGCACTAATGGTTAGAAATAAATTGGATAACCTTATCATACCTCTATAGAATGTAACCCTGAAGCAAGGACAAATATCTCCTATTATTAGCGGATGCAAAATTTTCATGTTCCACATGTTTACTCAGTTGGAATCTATGTAATTTTAGAAATTAGCTCTAAGAATTATGAATTTTAGACAATGCAAGATCTGGAGCTCGCTAAATTTATGATGTTCTTAATTTTATAATGGTTTTATTGAAAACCAATTAGTCCTAGAAACTCATAGATTTGCACACTGAATTGATAGACACAGCCCAATTTTCTGATGTCACCTATGGGTTCCTCAACTTACTTTATCAAATGGACTTTATCACATGTGACCAGGTATTTACTGCAAACAATGTAGAACTTGTCACCAAAACCCGTACAGAACACCTGGCAGGTAAAGACAAGCAGAAGGCCAAAAAGTCCAGCAGTAAAACTCCACTAGAATCATTCCTTGGCACAGCAGAAGAGACGATGAGCTCTACATCCAGCAGCAGCAGTCTGGATGGGGTAGGTCAATTAATTCTGTTCTAAGAAGTTCAACTCATTCTATTCAAACAATGTCCCACAGATTATGCTGAAAATCAACATGAGATGGAACAATATATTTCATTTGTAAATCTTCTTGGGGAGACAAAAATAACCATTAAATATCCAAGTGCACTGACAAATTAGAAAATAGTATTTTTCGGCTACTACAAAAAGAATATATATTTTTTTACATGATAATAAAATTGTGGGAGTGTCCTTAAAAAATTGATTCCAGGGGTTGAACTGGCATAGATTTACACTTCTTTATAAAAAATTTTTGCAACCTCGCATTTAATGAACATTACATAGCTTTTAAGAAATTTTAAAAATGTATATTGATGTCAATTTAAAATTTTCAAGTTTAAAGGGAATTTGTGAAATTTTCTGCTGACAACGATAAAAGATAGTAATTTTAATATTTCACAATTTAATCCTAACCACATTTATTTACCAGTTATTTAATTGTTATGTGGTCCTTTGCTTTCCAGATGTCAACAGTCACCTCCTACAACCCTGGCAATATCACACCCGAAGAGTATTTCAGCAAATTAGTTGACCTGGGAGACAAAGACATAGGTCGACCTAAAGAGCAGTCCACCAAAGTTCAAAAGTTCAAGGCCAGCCTGTGGCTATGTGAAGGCTACCCACTGTCATTGCAGGAGCAGGTTATCCCTATCATAGACCTCATGGCTCAGAGCAATGCTCACTTTGCAAAGTTGAGGGACTTTATCACTTTACAGTTGCCAGCTGGCTTCCCTATTAAAATAGGTCAGTGAGCAGCTTGTGTTTTTACATTTAATTTTAGAAGAGTTTTTAATGTCATTTATGCTAAAGATGGAGTCGGGAGCAGGGCACAGTATGGGCTCATGAACATATCACATTTTTAATTCAATTAAGCTGATTGGAGATGCACATTCTGCATGAGGGACTGCATTCAAGCCACGTGAAGTAAATAAATAGTGGAACAAGATATGTCTAGGGTAGAAAAAAAAAAGAAAGGACAATTAAACTGATGTAATTGCTAGACACCTTCTTGAGCAGACAATACAAAACTAGAAACAACAGATGCTTTAAATTTAAAATAGAAAAAAAAAACTTTTGTTTTGGAAAATCTCAATAAAGTCTACTTTCAGAACAGGCAGCACTCTCATAATTCACATTTCCTGTAAAATTTAATTATGTTATTTCCCAAATTGAAAATAAGCATGTTCCTAAACCTCTTTGTTCAACACTTTAAAGCAGATTTATAACAAAAGGGATGTATTTATTTTACTTGCCAGAAATTCCATTATTCCATGTCTTAAATGCTCGAATCACATTTGGCAACATCCAAGCCATTGAAAATGAAGCTCGTTATGTGACTTCCATAAAGACACCAGAAATGACAACTTGCAGTATTGATGATGAATGTTTTAGTCCTCCAGGAAATTACGGCAGGATTGGTTTGTTATTGTTTTACTCTCATTTTAGAAATAAGAAACTTTTTATGTTTCACCCAACTTTAGATTATTCATTGTATTTCTCAAATGTAGCATACAAAAAGCTTTAAATTTACTTTAGAAAGACATGACAAATATAATTTGAATTAAAGTCTTTAAACTTTTTAAAAAGAATTACATTATAAGATAATTTTCTACAACTATTTTAGAAAACCTTTTTATGTTTGGCCCAACTTTAGATTATTCAGTGTATTTCTCAAATGTAGCGTAAAAAAGCTTTACATTTACAATAGAAAGTAATGAAAATTTAATTTTAATGAAAGTCCCTAAACATGTTAAGAATCATAATATGAATAGTATTTTCTAAGCCATTTTTAAGAAAACCTTAAATATTTGGCAGTGCTTTAGCTGATTCATTTTATTTCTCACATGTAGCATACAAATGCTTTATATTTAGAGAATTAATATTTCCTTTGAGATTTAAATTTTTTTTAAAATTTATTCTCTTTAGCCCTGCTTACTCTGGGGCTTAAATTTAAAAATAATCCTGATATTTTATAAAATTGTGTGTCCAGGAGGAGACAGCCATCATGAAAGACTGCGAGACGAGGACGATGAGCTCCTTCAGTTTGCCATACAGCAGAGCTTGATTGATTCTGGCACGGAGAATGATCAGGTTCATAAGCTCCTCATTGCTTGCCTTGTCTCATTCAGATTAGTTTAGGCCCCACTCAACACTTTTGTATTGCTGGGTGCATAAATACTTATTTGGTCAGCATGAATTTCTTTTCTAATTTAAAAACAGATAATTTTTTATGGAAGGTGGAAGCTTACATCCAATTTCTCATACATAAGTGTAAGAAGACGCTTGATTTGCAGATATATATTAAACTGTACAAACCTCTTTTTTTTTTTCTTTTCCTAAAATTGTAAATTGCAATAGGCTTTTTTTCCAATCATGTAGGTCACATTTTATGAGGCACTTAACAAAGGCAAAGAGCCACCTGGACTAGAGGATGAGGACAAAATGTTACAGAGGTAATAAAGTAAATTCATAGTAGCTTTTAAAATTTTTTTTACTGTTGGTAGGTTTGCGTAAATAATAAGTTATGCTCATGAATAAGACCAGCCAGTTTGTTTTTTTGTTTTTTTCATTGAATATCACTCTGACTTTGGGGTATAAATATTACCAATAAGGTAATTATAAAAAAGTTATAAAAAACTGGCTTGTTTTACACACATTAACTAACACTTTATGTTTTTATAAAATAATTAAGATGTATTTTTATTTTGTACTGACCCAGGGCCATAGCAGCAAGTCTGCAGGCTGGAGCTCCACCCGGGAAAATTGGCATGCCACCACCACCCATTCCACGCCCTCAAATGCCTCTACCATTTATGGCTCGGGAAGATGAAGATTTCCAGATGGTTCTAGAGCTGTCCAGAAAAGAACAAGAAGAGGAGGAGAGGCAGCGGAAACTGGAAGAAGAAGAACTTCAAAAAATTATTGAACTTTCTCTAATGGAGAAATAAGACTTCTGAGCAATGACAATTACTGAATCTTGCTGGACTTGGTCCCATTGTTGCAAATGTTTCTCTGAGGTAGACGTAGATGAACCAGTCCATCCAATGATCTTACAAGCTTTCCAGTGCCAAGAAAAATCTTTGATAAGTCCATCCAATGATACAGAGGTCTACCAACTTCTTAAGTCAAAGACACCTTTGTTTTTATCATATTATTGAGCTTTAATGGTTTATTTAGTTTTAGATTTTATGAATTCATTGCCTTCAATTATGACCTTATGGGGTTATTTCTTTTTAAAAGGAAAAACAAATTTTGTCGCTATACAAAAAGCTAAATTAGGCAAAACTGTTGTAGGTTTTTACATTTTCTAACAAGCCCAAAAGTGAAAATTTAGGATAAAAATGTGTACATAATCTTAAAATAAAGCGTGAAATTTAATAAGTATACCTTGAAATTTGATTCTCGGTTAAATTTTTTTTAAACCTTGTCACTCTCGAATACACCAATGTACATAAATTATTTTAAACAAAAAATTCCCTTTGTTTATAATTATCAGCAGAGCTTTTAAATCAGTTGATAAATTTTAAAGGATACAATTACAACCATGTTAACACTACATTTATCAATATCTTGTTTTCATCTAATTATTTTCTTTATTTTTTAAAAATATTTAATTATTTCTTCCATTTACAACTATCAGAAATATCTCATTTTATTTTTAAAATATGCTATTATTCCGAGAGGATACCTCCCTGCCTCACATTTCCTTTAAAAAATAAATTTGTTCAATTTGCAACAATTATATTGTCAGATTTAAAAAAGAATACCACACATCCTACTGAAAAAGATATCACTTGAATTGTATGAAAGCCTGATAGGATTTTATTAATCATTAATTTCATGTCACTTTAATTAATTGTGCCAATATTACAGGGTTTTTTTTATGTTTCTTTAATACTAAGGCATTTTTTGTAAAGAACTTATTTTAAGAAAAAAAGATTTTTAAATTAAAAAATAGTTATTTTACAATACATAAATTCTCACTCACAATTTAATTTGTCAAATCAACAATGAACTCAAAAGATGAAACCTGTTTATTATGTAATGTATTATACACTAACGGTTTAAAGAATAATGTGTGACCTTCATTTATAACATTGTGTGTTTGTGTTGCTTGCCCAGAATGGGAACTATGCCATCCAATACCACAATACCTTGACTGAACTATTTGTGGACCCCAACTTCAGTCTTGATTAATGTCTACTTTAGGTATTAGAGTGTTAAAATATTTTAATTTATACATTAAAATTTGTTTCTTTTCTCCTCTCTCTCTCTCTCTTTTTCTTTACAAGTTTGGAGAATGATCTAGAAGCACACACAACTGTATCACATGAGTACAAAGAAAATGAGCAAGTGTAATTTAAGTTCAGGCAGCAAAGACACACTCATAAATGTTGAATATTTGTTTTATTTCAGTTATTTTTTTTTATATAGGAATCACATCCAAAAGTCCTGATCATGACCCAGTTTGGCTGTCTTAGAGCTAACCAAGGATCGCAATAGTAGAACAAGGTATGTTGAAGTTTGAATCAAAAGACATGAGAATTAGATGTGAACGTTTCAGCTTACCTTGTTCTACTGTTTCATTCACACAGTTTCATTTATTACCAAGGATTGCAGCAATGTTAGAAGACACAGTGTCATCCTTGGGACAAATTGTGTTTCACTCCTGTACCAGCCTTACTAACCTTCTTAAAAGCAATGATAATACACACGTAACATATGGTAGCACACAAGCTATATTTTTTTAAAATTATTCCTACGTATTTTGTAAAAATGTCTTCTTACAGAGCTTTCCTCCATTTACAGAATGAAGAGTTGTATGTGTCTTGCTGCACCTTAAGTTAAAGGACTGGTATGATGTGTTTATGTCCTGAAGTAAACGCTTACTGCTACAGCATTTAAATGAATGTGGCGATGAATTACCTTTTCCTAATTGTGATTTGGGAGGGTGGGGAGGAGAGACTGTAAACATTTTTTTTTAAAAGCTGTGTGTTCTTATTTATATTCAGTGCTATTCCCATTTCAGCATATGTGAGTAAATTACACACTCTGCTGTTCTCCTTATCTCTGTCTAACTCCTTGTATGAGTCACATCACTGTAAATTAATGTGTATTATCTTTTGTTCTATTTTAAATTAAAAAATAAAAATTTGTCACAAATCCTCACATGATGTACCATTTTCTGAACACAAGCTGACATAAGTAAAACTATAAGAAATTTTAAATACACTTTTCCATTTTGAAGTCAGCTCCAACATTTTAAAAATGAATATCCTGTAACTTTTTATGTCTTGGGTAGTTTGGAGCATACTTAGGTCCTAACTCTGTTAAATATCACTCAACAAATGTCCTCCACAGGACATTTCTTTATCACCGTTTAAAAATAAATAAATACAGATAAGGTTATAGCCATAAAGTAATTATTCCTAAAAATAACTATAAATTAACATAAAAAGTGCTTTTTCATAAAGTAGGATACAATAAAAGATTTATGTGAAATTAGCTGTAATTTAAAGCATATCCTAATTTTAAAATATTTAATTAAAACATCCACCACTTGTCATGAATTGGAAATATTCTCACTAATGTAATAAGCTCACTGTCATCTGCCACTAATTTAATCTTGCCTTTAAGCATAGTTGAATTCATAAACTGATGTGCTTATAAGTAACAGTTAGGCTTTAGAAATATTTTGGCTTTTATGTATTGTCCCCCAAATATGCCCTGAAGAATACTGCATACAAAATGATTGTCAAAGCATGTAGATATAGTGATTGGACTCACTTACAATGTTGTCTCCTCTAGTGCAAATGCTTAAGCTTATAAATAAAATTGTGTTTATGTTTAAAGTTCCATGAAGACTCCATTTTCTGTGATTTTATAAAAAAACAATTAGTTTTCACAGATATTACTTTTAGTATGCTAGAGGTCTGATGTTGAAATATGCTTGTGTTCATTTGTGGTATATGCTGGTGTTCAAGTAGTGAAACATTCTAAGGCTATTTGTCAGATGTTGAATATGCCAGAGGTCAGAAAGATGAATATGCTCCTGGTCAGATGGTGAATATGCTATCATCAAATGATGAAAAAAGCTGGTGGTCAGATGTGGAACTTTGCTGGTGATCAGGCTAGAACATATACTTGTGGACAGATGTTGAAAACACTGATTTTTTTTTCTTTAGCTGTTTTTCCTATTTGATTGACATGTCATTTTTAGAATTTAAGGGATAGTCACTAAGAATCAACACAAGCTACCCTCCATAAGGAATAAATAAGTCTTAATTACAGGAAATAACAAAATTTTAAATTATTTGAACTAAAATAAATTTCATGTTTTTGCTTTAGTCAAATAGGTGATCAGGTCAATCCTTATAAGTGATTATTTTGAAACAAATGAGGGAATTTTAGTGTGATAAAATTGTTTAATTAGCTACTTAAGACTTAAGGATTAAAAATGTTCCCAAGTCACACTTAAGATAACATTATGTAAGTGTGGTGACCACTGTTTTAACATTAATTTTTCATGATAAATTTTAAAATCATAAACCTGTGATAAAAAAACCAATGTCATGTAGGCATAGGTCATAACATTTTATCCAAATAAAGTAATAAAGTATAATAATAAACAATTAAAAATAAATGTGTAGTTGACATAAAGCTTTTCAAGGAAGAAAAAAAACTGTAGTAAATAATGAGCTGCATTATTATTTAAGCTTTAAAAATGTGCAATACTTATTGTAAAATAATGTTTAGAAATTTATTTTGAAAAAAAACTATGGATTTATTATTAGATTAAAAAAAAATAGTACTATTTATCTGTATGTAATGTAAATGGAATTTATTGCTGAATATTCCTTGTTTAAAACAATGTAAATTTCACATGTTTAGTGTTTTAATGCTTTTGCCTCTAACAAACACGAAATGTCTCACCTACGTTTTAAGCAAACAATAGCATTACTTGCACTTTACCTTTTCTTTGTATATGATTGATGTTGATATTATTTAAAATTGAATAAATAAATAAACAGCAGAAATAAGTTTGGTTTGTCTTAGTTAATGAAGGGGTGTAAAAGAGGTACATGTGGGGAAAAAGCTTAATGCAAAAAAAAAGAGAGAGGAGAAGAATAATTTAATAAAATGGATTGCATACAATCGAGTGCGCTCTTTCAAATCCATTGCGCCCAAATTATGGAACTGTTTGCCTCGATCTTTGAGGGAAATTTAAAAAAAAATAGTATTTAAGAAACAAATAAAACCTTTTTCTTTGAATTGAATTTAGGACATCAGAGAGCATGAACACAAGTGCTATAATAGTTTTCAATCATTGTCACAACTAAATAATGCAAAAATTTGCAATCATTATTTGGATTATAATTATCTTGGACTACATTCTAGAGGACCCGAATCGTCTATAGAACGCGAGGTTTAATAATCTTGAATTCTATGCGAAAATGGAAGAAAAAATTAAACCTTTACATTATTTCACATAAATGAAAATTGCAATAGCACAATTTTTAAAAAAAATTGTATTAATATTTATAAAAAAATTCCTAATTTTGTTTTGATTTCTCTAAAGTTAATATTGTTTGACCTGGCATTTGTAAATAATTAATTTAAAAGATGAAGATTCACGATTTGTGGCGGTTCATAGAGACACCAAGTCGTCTTTAAGATAAAGCTTCATTGGCAACGATTAGAAGTCGAATGTAAGTCATGATGCAATGTATGATTTGTACAATTTATTAACGGAGCTAAAAACATTAATAACTTAAATTACCATTTTTAGTTTCTGTTAACATTTTATATAGCTAATAGATTAAAAGAAAGAAAGAATCATATAGGTACGACTATCATTTAATTTTATTTCCAATTAATGTTTTCAATTTCAACGATGAAATAAAATGAGGTTTCAGTTTTTTCAGGTCTTCAGTTTCTTTTTAATAATTAAATATTAAATAACAATATAAATTATAAATATAATTTAAAAATGTAATTAAATTATTTTCCCCCCAACAAACCGATTTCTTAGAATTTTGAATTAAATTAAAAGAGCTGACAAACAAAATGGAAACCAACAACTGTGGTAATCATAATAATAATATCAATTCTGTGCATGTGCACACTGATGATGAGGTACTAAACAGAATTTACAGCCCTTTGTATTACCACATCTTAACACCCACTTGTCTCAAACACATGGCTAGAGAATGGTTGAAAGAAGACACCCCTAGTTTTGACTTTGCTGGTTTTGTTGTTGGTGAAAAGGAAGAAAATGCAATTCTTTTGATGAAAGAGCCTGGAGTTATTGCTGGTAAGCCCTTTGTTGATGCTGTGTTCCAAGAGTTAGACTGCTCTATACATTGGCATGTCCAAGAAGGAGATTACATTGAACCAATAAAAAAAGTTGCTACTGTTTCTGGCAAAGTAAGGCATTTATTGCTTGGGGAAAGAGTTGCTTTGAATTGTATCACAAGAGCAAGCGGTATAGCAACAATGGCTCGAAGGGTAGCTCAAAAAGCTGAATTGTGTGGTTGGAAAGGAGAAGTGGCAGGGACAAGAAAAACTACACCAGGTTTTCGATTGGTTGAAAAATATGCCCTACTAGTAGGAGGTGTCTCGACACATCGTCATGATCTGTCGTCTATGATTATGCTGAAGGATAACCATATCTGGACAGCTGGAAGTATTTCACAGGTAAAGACAATTGAAGATAAACTTATTCAAGATTTACAAAATTTTGTTTTATGAAATGATGAAATAGGGCTTAACTGTATTCAGACTATCTCTAACAAACAAGAGATCAATCAAATCAATTTTAAACAACCATTTTCATGTTTTTCAAGAATTTGGTTGATATATATAAGAAAGTATATACTATAAAAAAATTAATCAAAATAAAACAATTATTAAATGCCAGTATTTCTTGAACTATTCAGGCTGTTAAAGATGCACGCATTGTAGGAGGTTTTTCTTTGAAGATAGAGGTAGAATGCAGAAGTTTACAGGAAGCCACTGAGGCTGCCAAAGCTGGTGCTGAAATCATCATGCTGGACAATTTTTCACCTGAGGTACAGTGTTAATTTTCCAAGAAAAATAAAGTAATAAACATGGAGAAAAATATCACCTTCTTTTTAAAGTTCCTATTGGTTGGGGACTAGATCTACCTGCTTTTATGTAAAATGGACATTGAGCTACTTTTTTAATGACACACAATTAGCTGCAATGATTTGAGTGTGTCCACCATGTTTTGCATTTTTCTTTTCAGTCTGCAGAAAAAGCCTCAAGGGAGTTAAAATCTACATTTCCAAACATCATTGTAGAAGTTAGTGGAGGAATTACTGAGGAAACACTCACAGACTTTTGCACCTCTAATGTTGATGTTATTTCATTGAGCCAACTGACCCAAGGATACAGTACTATTGATTTTTCATTAAAGATTAACAAAGCTGGGAAGGATTTAAGTAATCCAACTGTTAGAGATGTTTGATAATAACTTTTTAAAAAAATATTTTAACATAGACATCAACCAAAAATAAAGTGTTTAATGGAGAGGTTAATTTTAAAAAAAAAAGTTTTTCAAAGCCATCCATTTTAAACTTTTACCAGGAAACTGCTCAAAAACTTTACTTTTACAGCTGATAGGTATAAATAAACAAATGCAAAAAAGAATAAACAGCATTTTAACTTTATCTTGTCCTTTTAAATAATTTGTTTTATAAATGAAAAGCATTTTTCTAAAGATATATCAGAACTTTGTCATTAATTTATTTTTTAAAGTTATCCCAGAAAGTATCTTAATTAAAATATTGTGCATTTTTTGTAATTACTGTTTGTTCATTATTTTGATAATGGCTTGTGAGCATTGGCCTTGCCAACAAATTAAGATAGTTAAGCCAGTGAATTTTTATACTGAGATTTATTCATATTTGAAAGGTTGATGACTATCTGGTTTCTACATGTCTGCTCACATTCTACCACTCTATATCGACTAATTGGTTTTTAAGACCTACTCTTTGAAATACCTTGCAGTCATGTAAAACAAAAATTAACTTGACAATGCCGACTTAATGACTAGTTATTAAGTTATTAGTAATAAAAAAATATTAGACCATGATGCAGTGTTAGTTTGTGTGTTTCACTGTGCTCTTTATGCATTTCACATTGCAGGAGTTGCTGGAATTAGCATTGTGTCAGTGTCATATGGCCTTCAAGGCTTCATCTCGGGGTTTGAATCAGTGTTTGCCTTTTCTTAGATGAGTTGCCATTCAGTGTTAACGAGTCCCATCAACCCGGGATGGGGGTTGTATTTTTGCCTGTCTAGGCTTTTTGCGACTAGTCCACAAGCTTGGAATTGATTCAGTTTAAACCAGTCAGCCACTCTTCACCTTGGTCATCATCGTGGTTTATTTCCAGTCATATTGACTAGGTCTTGCCATTGGAACTAATTGGCAAAGACGATCTAGTGAAGTTGATGAATTGAAGAACTCTCACTCACTTAAAACAAAATATAGCTCAAATCACGGCTACTACTCAAGTCAAAGCCTTGGTCATCTTTGCATGCAAAGGGCAAACAATGGCAATATTAGTAAGATTATCTTAGTCTCATGGCCTGCGCAGCATTTATTTTTCAAAATTTTGTAAAACATTTCTTTGTTCTTTGATAATGTCTTCCAAGAAAACAGAAAGCATTTATTACATTATTTTAGTTTTACAAAAATAATGTACAGATTTTTAAATGATTGTGCTATTTCTTCTTAATGTAAACAAACATTTTTCTTTCTTCTATTTGACAGCTTACATAAAAAAGTTATTGCTCTTTTTAAATCCTTTATAATATATTAACTTTGCTTTTGTTCATGTGTTTCAGTGTTTAAGGCAAAATTTTCAGATGGCTAATTGACCCACTTCCCATCAACCTATTGAACTGAATCTTGGCACATTGTATCACATTTTCAGCCCCTCCCCAAAAAATCAGCTTTCCCTGATTTTCAAGGGGAAGATGAATGAAATATAATTTGTTCAATATTTGCATGTTTTGTTGTGAAGATTAATTGTGTAGCTGTTGTTACGTGCCTTGTAATTTAGAAATATTGGTATCTATCTCTTTATGTGTCCCAAAACTAGACAGCTTTTATACATTAACCCTTTCATTACTGGTGGTTTTGGCACCGATTTTTGCAGACTCATCGATAAAATATGTTAGAAATTTCCAGTATTATTCATTCTCTTTTCGATTCGCTTATTAACTTCTCCATAGATTAACAAATAAAGAAATATATAGCACTGAAATATTACATCTATGTGACATCCTCGATTTTTCAGAAAAGTTCTTTGCCTCTTTGTTATGACGACAATGTGACGTCCTTGGTAATTGAAAGTGGGTAATTGTGAGGTCGCGTCGACGTCATTGGTAACGAAAGGGTTAATATTTACTTTATATAATTTTCTTATAAAACAATACATAACCTGCATTTTAATGATGATTTCAAATTGGCAAAGTTCCAGTTTATAACTCATCAATCCCTGATGTAAAGGATTTAGTGACTTGTAAGGAAAAAAAGAGCAATACAAAGCTTATACTTATAGTTATAGCAAATGAACTGTTTTCATAAACTTATCTATGCATTTAAATTTAATTGATTTATTTCAACATTAAATTATAATGGACTATCACTTCTAATGGTTAAATAAAAAAAAAAATTATCCTGCTGTTGTAACATTTTTTAAATTATACATATATATAATATGTAGGCCTGTAATTCTTTTTTTTTTTAATTTAGACAAGGATAATTTCATTTTCCTTAAAAAATAGAAGCTATACAATTTTTTTGTATGGATACAATAAATGCTCAAATTAAATTAATTTTTAAACTCCTGTCATATGTTAGCTGTTCCAAAAGGCCAAGTCATAATCCAATTAATTTATTATGTTTTAAATTTGTGTGGCAAATACACAAGTGTTGTGAGATGCTATACATTGCAAGTAACACCAACATCTTTCAGTGTTGTGTTGTGTTGAAAATAAAATCTTGACAATGTACTATTTCTTCATATATTTTTTGTGCTTCTTAATCCAAGTATTTAATGGATCCATGTAGGCCATTGGTTACGTAGGGACTTTTATCTAAAAAAGGGAGATTACCAGTTTACTTGACTTAAAAATTAGTCATAATTGCATGTGCATTCAGTGATTTTTTAGTCAATTTATCAAATAAAAATAAATAATTGACTTAAATCTTTATATCAAAGCAGTTTTTAATTCAAGTAAGAGTCCAGCCTGAAGGTTTTAAACCTACTAGTACTAACAGAAATAAGTTTTATAAAAGCCATCTAGAGAAATGATTTAGAAAAAAAAAGCCACAGAGAAGATAAAATGTTTTTAGCATGAATTATTATTACAAACATTTTATTTTTTTTTTTTTTAGTTAGCAACTTCACAAAACATATTTATCACAATTTTTTTTTTTTTAAATTATAAAAAAAATAATCAAAAAAAAAAACATAAAAAACTCAATTTTTTTTTAATAGCTCTGTAACAAAGATAAAATATTATTACAAACATTTTATTTTTTTTTTTTTTAGTTAGCAACTTCACAAAACATATTTATCACAATTTTTTTTTTTTTTAAATTGTAAAAAAAATAATCAGAAGTAAAAACATAAAAAACTCAATTTTTTTTTAATAGCTCTGTAACAAAGATAAAATACAATATAATGCCCTTTACTATATGTGACCTTGGTCTGAATTAAACACAATCATGAATACTGAGGTGAGACAAACTATGCAGCTACTTGCACATCCTTACCCAATTTTCTTAGTAATCAATTATTTAATAAAATGGTCTGATAATAAATCCAAGAGATCAAAATATCTGTATGTTTTATTATAGAAAAAAAAATGAAATTTCTAATACAAGAAGAAGTCTTCTGGTTAGATATAGCAATGGGATGTGATAAATTAAATGTAATTTTTCCTTACCAACCCATGCAAATAACCCATGACTCTGTTTAATAGAGAAAAAAAAATGTCATAAACAGGATCTCATTAATTTCATTTTCACTTTACTTAAGTAGAGCAGAGCAAGTGGATAGCATGGCCATAATTACATTTAAAAACATATTTTAAAAAAAAGCAATAACAACAGTCATCATTAAAATCTCTTCAATAAATATTTGTTTCATACAGAAGAGACTGCTTGAAATAGATGAAATAATCAAAGCATACTATAAAATTATCAGAGAAATTGTTAACCGGTTTATTGAAAATGAGCAACAAATTAAAATACCTAGTATCATGACCATGTGGGCCAAATGGGCCTGTATGTATTATTTACCAGTGTTGTAAACTTTTAAAGCTATTCTGTTAATCATACTTTAAAACATCTATATTTTTTATAAATATTAATGCTCAAATAAAAATTAAACAAAAAATGGATCACTTTAAAAACACCGGTCTGAATTATGAAACATAATTTTTGTCTGCAAATTGAGTTAAAATTATACATTTTTAAAGTTTAATATTAGGTGAGTTAAGATACTTTATGATTAGTACCATGGCAATGCATCAATGTCCACATTTCCTCCACACAAAATAACTCCAACATTCTTGATACTGTTATCCATGTCTCTAAATTTCTGTGAAAATGCTGCCGCCACCGCTGCCCCTGATGCTGCTTCTATCACAAGCTATTTCACAGAGATAATCAAAGAATATTAACATTATTCAAGTTTATACTACTAGATAGAATGTTTATAAATATAACAAAATAAGGCCTTACCAATATAAATAAGACATGCACACTTAACAAATGATTCAGATTTGAGGCAGTTATAAGAATAATTTTAAAACAAAAAAAGATATCGAAATCTAGAACACAGATTAGGGGAGTAAACATGATGAGAAATAAGCAAGAAACCAAGTTTACTGGTCTTTGTTTTTTATTGGTGTAAATGTTTACTTTGGTGGAAAGAAAAATCTTTTATTATTTAATATTTAGCATAAAGATGAATAATGAAGGAAAAAAAGACACATCATATTATCACATTCACTAAAACCTCGTCCCTCCGGCCCCAAAATTATATGCAAGGTATCTGCTTACAATTCTAAATGCACCTTACAGACCACAACCTAAGCCTGCCACTAAAGGAACTAAAACATTTTACAAAACTAAATTTGCTTTAATCAAGAGCTAGGGCAACAAGCAAAATTTGAGCCCTTGTTATAAACAAAGTTGGAAACTAGAAATTTGATGTTTCACAAACCTTCATTCTCTCAAATATGAACTTCATACCCTCAATCATTTCCTCATCACTCTGTAAAATAAATAAAGAAATTAGATGGACATTAATTCACTATTTCAAAACTTCCTTAACTCTGATCGCAAAAACCAAAAGGAGTAAACCTCAGAAGAAAAACATGATGATGAAGAAGTCCCGTAGTCGGTAAATAAAAATTCAATTTCATGCTATGATTGAGAAGGATGGATAATGAATAAAAACAGCTTTCTTAAAGTAAATATATTGTTGCTTCTGTAGCAATATTTAATAGTATATTTGCTGCTTGTAATAAGAGTAAATGTTGGGCCAACACATTCAGTTGTTTTGGTTTCCTATTCACTGCTGTAGTTGTGAGCCCTGTGGAACTCATGTCTGCTTCTTGACAAAGTGATAGCAGACTTAACTTTTCTAGGCAGAGATGAATGAATTTGTAAGCCCAGTAATAAAGCTGTTCATGGTGAAAATGTAGCTCTGATTAAACAAGTCCAGGACAGCAGCCAACCTGACTTGATGTTAAAATTCATCTATTTCCTCAAGTATGACTGAAGTCTTACTTATTAATTGCAGCTGCTTGAAGCAATTTGAAACATTTTTTAAAAATTTCCTATTCACCATTTCAAAAACTTCCTTTTCCACTAGGTCTGTAAGTATTGGAGTGGTGATGTACCCAGTCTGCTGAAGTCTGATTCCATCTGCTATAGTGTCAAGGTATTGCGGTGGGCCTTCCCATGGTCGAGTTCCTGATCAGAGTTACAGACCCACAAAAACATAAACATTACTCAGTAGTTATAATATTAAATATATATAGGCCTATATATATATAAATTTTTTTTTTTACTAACAATCATAAAAGTCATAGGTATGCCAGTCAATAAAGTTAATAAAAGCTGGTATTAAAGAAACAATTAAAATTTCAAAGTTAAAAAACTTTTTTTAAAAATAGATTTGAATAAATAAAAAATAATTATAGATTAATGACGCTGATGTTTTTTTAAATTGAGAAACACCATATTCAATGAATAAAGGAATATGCTACTTACATTTTAAAACATAAAGGTTATTTCCACTTATAAATCAAACCTCAGATTTGGTCATTCAGTATTGATGTTGGAGTAAATTTATCACAGCCATTTAGTATTATTACCTGTTCTCAGGCACTCCTCGAGTTTCTTTCCTTTTGGTGTGACCAAGAAGACTTGGAGGAAAAAAAATGAAAGAGTAAACTGAGAAAAAAAATCGGTGAAGCTTACAAAAGTCATTGAGTAACATTCAACCCACAAAATAAATAAAAAACGGCTCTTTACTAAATGAATATGATATCAGAAGCAGAAGGCTGACTCAGAAAATTACCAGACATGAGTTTGACATATAAAAGGCACAATGCATGAGGATTTTAAAAAAAAGAGTCTCTGCTAAATGCCTTCTTCTGAGAACAAAACAAGTCAAAAGAAAAGAATTAAAATAGATGTTAACTGCTTTGAAACAAATATCAGTTCAGTTCAATACTTATTTGCACATGGCTTTAAAAGCTTTGTTATCTTTTATAAGTGTTTTGTTTTTTTTCTTTTAATTTTTTTTTAAATGCAATAGTCCAAGGCACTGGTTCTAACAGTAGGCGGTACCACCCCCTTGTAAATTTAAGGAGCCCTGGGACTACCTAAGAAGGCAGTGGTGAATTATATCATGATTATTTTGTTTTTCCATTAAAACTATATAAAATTTGACAAAATGACTTAAAATTATTGGATCATTTTTGGCCTTGAAAGAGAGTCATAATTAGACACTAGTCATACAGTTAGCAATTTAACAACATAGAATGTTTACATAGTTAGCTAAATAATTTGATTGCACAAAAGTAGAAAATGAACTTCAAAGAGGAGCTGCCAAAATATTTTTCTACTCAACATTCATGGGAATGAGAAATAAGAAATTAAACATATGGCTTATTTATTCTGGTGGAATTTATTATTATTTCATTTTATGTCTTTATTTTCATTCAAGTTTTTTAGTTTGTTTATTCAGAGGTCAAATAAACATCATTTTTATATGAGAGAGTGGTGCGACAACAGTGCATAAGTTTAACTAATTTTATATCAATGAAAACTTCACCAGCAAGGACAATTTGTTATCAAATTATGACATCAATCTACATTTTTCAAGATGCTGTCAATCTTATTAAAACCAAATAATCAACTCTACTTTCATATCTGAATCAACTCTACTTTCATGTGTAAATCAACTCTCTTTCCATATCTAAATCTAACTCTACTTTTATATCTAAATACCTTCTATTTCCTAACCTAAATCACCTCTACTTTCATATCTAAATAAACTCTATTTTCATATCTAAATAATCAACTCTACTTTCATATCTAAATAAACTCTACTTTCATATCTAAATAATCAACTCTACTTTCATATCTAAATCAACTCTACTTTCATATCTAAATAACATATCTAAATAAACTCTACTTTCATATCTAACTGATCAACTCTACTTTTATATCTAAAGCAACTCTTCTCATTAGCAAGATTGGCCAATATCCAAATCTACTCTGATGGTACACTGCTCTGACTGGTGACATGCTGTTCTGGTGGCAACCTGATTTTGTGGTACCCTGATCTGGGGGCACCTACTCATGTAATAAACTGAGTTCTGGTTGAGGAAACTGTCAATTTGGAATTTTCCTTTTGATGTCACCCAATGTGAGGGTGTCATACGGTGTGGTTGGCACCCCCTAGTGCCACGACTTCTTAAAATATCTTGTAACCATATGAATATGATACATAAAATTGTGTCAGAGCGATTACTGAATTAATTAAATTTAAAAGCATTTCTAGAATTTAATTGTAAATTCAATTACATTAACACTATTACATTTTATTTTGTTGTTATCTTTTTAACAGAATTTTACTAACTACTGTCATTTTTTTTAAAGATGGAGAAAAAAAAGTGGGGTGGGGGTGGGTGTAACACAGGGGCCACTGTCGATGGGTTAATGGTGCCATGAAGGCCGCCGCTGAAAAAAAGTGTGAGAACTACTGGCTTAAGGTTTGCTGCAGCTTTGGGTCAGAATGAATATATACATTCAGACACTGTCAGCAACAAGCAGTGCTATATAACAGTCTATATTACCAGCTTCATAGCTAAAACAATATAAATGAAAGAGATTTAAATAAATGGTCTCAGATGTCATTTAAGCTAACAGAAACTTGACTTTTAACACCTTTTAAAATAATAGGGAATTAAAGCAACCTACTTTTAATACTAGGTTTGATGGCTTTGGTTGCTATAGCGATGCCAGCTGACATCCCCCCTCCACTGACAGGAATAAAGATTGCATCCAACTTGGGGACTTGGTTCAGGAATTCAAGTCCAATAGTACCCTGACAAAGAAATTTATCACTATTTAAATAACATATGGTGAGCTTATAATTACAAACAGCACTTCATTATGAAGTATTCACGTACATGTACATTTAACTTTTCTAATGTAAGGCCTGATCTAATGAAGAGTGTCTTTTTGGTTAGACTCATCATCATATAAATATAACTCAAGATTTCTTTCAAATATTTTGTGCCTTTCTGCTATAAAAGAAAACAATTATTTTTCAACTTAAATTCTTAAATGATATGGGTATTATCTAGTAAAGTGTAATAAGGCTTATTTTTAGTCTAAGTCTAAAATATTATTTAGCTAGAACTTCAATTCAATATAAAATAAATGTAAAAAAGGGCACTGACCAAATGAAATTAAAATTATAAAGTATTCAAATTCAATTGCTTTTGAGTGGCTGAGTATATGGGAGTAGCCTTGAAAGCAGAGGAGCGCGATGATTAAAATGGACTTGGCTGTGAATTTGCAGATGGCTGATGAGATCAATTCTGTCACAAAATGTACTTGTGCTGTAAGTGCAGGGGATTGATGTCCCAATATAACAGAGTTAAATGGTTAGTTGTTTTTTTCCCAATCTGTTCACAATAAAACTGCTCAAATACTAACCTGGCCAGCAATGACATCAACATGGTCATAAGGGGGGATGAACTCCAAATTCTTCTCTTTTTCTAATTTTTCACAAGCTTCATACCTGAGAAAAAGGAGATTTTTTTACAAAATGAGATTCTATTAATAGTTAATTTAGTTAATTGGTAAACTTTAAATTCTAATTAAAAATATTTATATGTATAAATAAATCCTCACAAGTTGCATGGTAACTTGAAAAGTTACTCTATAATTTTCTAAAAAAACAGTTAAGAATTAAGAATGAATCAAATATACAGGAATTTTTAAAATGGATTTTAATTTTTAAATACCTCAATAAAATTAACAATTAATATTTAAATGAATATGCAAAAAAAAAGAAAGAAAAAAAAAGAAAAAAAAAAAAAAAAAAAAAAAAAAAAATAAAAAATAAAAAAAAAAAAAAAAAAAAAAAAAAAAAAAAAAAAAAAAAAAAAAAAAAAAAAAAAAAAAAACCTGTCGGTGGGTTCCAGACCACATTCTACAAGTTCTGCACCGTAGCTCAGAATAGCATTTTTCTTAACAGCTGGAGCTGTCTGTGGGACGACTACATAGCAAGGTAAAGAACACACACTGGCAGCCCAGGCCAGGGCCTGACCATGATTACCACTGCTGTGAGTCACCTGTTCCAAAATTAACTGTGGTTAAAATATATTGTTAATTTATTAATTTTATTACAATGCAAGGAAACCTGTGCCTGTAATTTTTTTTTTTTATGGATGCTCATACTCCCTCACCCTCCTCATTCCCCATTTCCCCAAACCCTAACAGTTACACCCACCCAACTCAGTCAATCCTGTGACCTTACTTCTAATCTCCCATTCATATTTCCTAAAAAATTTCCTCTACCCCCATGTTCCCCATGCTTACCCCTATGCTTTCGAGGCTACTCCCATATACTCTCCAAGTTAAGTTGCGAAATAAAATAAAAAATATGATAAGGCCTAACTAAGAAAAGTTTTATTTTTTTTAAAGTACTTTAGTGAATTGATCTACACACTTTTGATGAGTAATCAAGAATCTATGTTTGATATTATTGGTATGTAATACAAAATAATGGTCAATTATTACAGAAGAAGGTTGTATAATAATCAGTTTTGTTATTTATGCACTCGGTGTGCAGTACTGCACAGCTACTTTACATTAAATGTTGCATTGAACAAGAGAATAATTAGAAATATCATTTCTAAGATGGCAGGGCCTACATTTTTCCATTTTTTGATAAAATGTATACCTGTATGGTATTGAAAAAAAAATTTGGCTTATGTTTAGTAATAAAAACAATTTGTGTTGACAATATCGACTTTTAATGAAATTTTCCTTTAGTCAAGTTACATCTGGATTTTTTTTGTACTTGTGTTATAAACATTTCTTTTGTATGTTCTATAGATTTACAGAGATTAGCACACATTAAATTGTATGTACTTATGTTTTTGCCCCATCATAGCTGCAACTTTTTTTTCTTGCAAGTCTACATTACTGCATTTGTCATCATTTTTTGCACAGAGATGGCTATTTTTGGTTGGGTATGTGTCCAGGGGAAGGAAGTTGGCATTAGTCATTTGGGCTATGTCATAAAATTAAATTTAAATGCAATTTAATACTCACGACTCCATTTATTTCAATATTCTTTTCTTTTGCTTTCAGGACCTGGATAAAATTGTTAAAATAATATTTTTGTAAAAAAATTATTGCCTTAAATGTATCCATGTTGAGAATATTGTGCTTAATAATTCTTTATCAAATCAAGCCTATAGTGCTACACCATGCTTTAAACTAATTGTACTAAAACTACAGCATCTTGAGTGCTTAGTGAGTTTGTCAACAGTGGATTTACAATAAAAAAACATATGGTGCTTTATTGATGATGAATGCCATATTTGCACATGCATAAAGTAAGTGTGTTATTGCCCAATCATGCCAATGCAGTGTGAGAAGGTATGGCCATGGCCAAAACCAAAATCTGGCCCGCCACAGATCAAAAAGTTTGAGTACTCCTGGCATATGATATAGTGGCTTTTGCTTTATCTAACTATACTTTTATGTGAGCAACCTCTTTTGCTCAACCAACTTTACCAACACATGTGGCCAATGGACCTCTAAAGCATGGAGAATTTGGTAATGCTCGAATCTAAAAAAGAAATGTTGTAAAGTAAATATTGTAAATATAATTTAAAATTATGCTTAAATATAAAGTTTATTTTTTTTTTTTAATTATAATTCTCATTACCTAATTTTAATAATATCCATTAAAGCAATTAAGCAATGCCAGTGCAGTGGGATATAGTCGGGCTAGCTATCATTCATAGTATGTTATTAATTTTATATAATATAACATAACTATATAATATATACCAAGTCGTATTATATTAAAACTTTTAATTATAATAATAAGTATAATTTTTAGGGATTAAAAAACAGCTAGTCTGTTGAATGCTACACTCAAAATGATATTTCATGCCTACATTTCTGATGAAAAATAGTGGTTGATGAGATATTGTTACTTTACTACTGTTAGGCCTACTACTTAAGTTAAGACTTAAACTTAAGTTATGATATCACCATCATATTCATATGCAATTGCTAAGTAAATAATTTTAACTTATACTTATAGAGTGCATAGTCTGCCTATTGATATTAATAATTTATTAAATTGACTTTATTATTAAAAGTATTAGTATTATTATTATTTATTTATCATTATTATAATTTATTATTTAAGTTTTGCCTTTGCAGACTCACGGCATTTAAAGCACCCCTGGCTTTAAAAGAACCAGATTTTTGTAGATTTTCTGTTTTAAAATATAAACAACGTCCAGTTTTTTTATCAGCTTGCTCTGATGTAAAAACTTCGGTTTTGTGGAGATACTGTGATATTTGGTTACTGGCATTAACAACATCATTGAAAGTAACAACTGCCATGATTGACCTTTGAATTTTAACATGAACTTTAACCTCCTTTTTAAATGTAGGCCAACATTGTCGGTCGCCCCAGGTGCCACAATTTGTCTTTTTATTTTTAATGTGTATTTATTATAATTATTATTTAATCTAGGTGTCCTTTTGCCAAAATATTATATTGCATAAATTTTATATATACCATTTTGGGAAGAGGGCGCCTAAACTCAGGCTTTGATCCAGGGCGCAGCTTTTATTCTACGCAAGCAATCGTATGACAGCAGCTATCACCCTTTGCCCTTCGTCGAGACCCCCTTGGGTCACCTAAAGAGGTCCCTGGGAGGGGGAGTGGGGCTTGAAAAGTTCAGAAATATGCACTTTTCACTTATTTTGGTCCATCCAAAAATGACGTCATGCCAATGTTGCCTATTTTTTTTATCACCGTCCCTCCCCCAACGTCACAAATCGGCACAAAAAGTTACCCCCCCCCCTTTTTTTTTCTCTCAAACATAACTTCACAAGCCTCTGCACCCCCTATAAAAAAATAATCCCTCCTTCCACTACTGTCCTTTACAAACCCTTAAAAAATGACATCCCAAGAGTATCGAATTACTGCTCCTGTGTCATAGGCACTTCCCTAGAACAGTGGTTCTTAACCAGTGTTGAAAACACCCCATGTGGTGCGGAAAGCCCAGAAAATAAATTGCGTTTTTTTGCCATAGCTAGTGGTTCCTGCCTTTAAAAATAAAATAAATTCATATGCAATTCGAATAGCAGCAGAAAGTTTGTTTGTTTTGTTTGGGTTTGTTTTTTGGGTTTTTTTTTTTTTTTTTTTTTTTTTTTTTTGGGGGGGGGGGGGGTTTTTTTTTGGGTTTTTTTTTTTTGTCCCCCCCCCC
>CAXITT010000633.1:14208-27492 GCA_964033795.1 Lymnaea stagnalis | reverse complement strand
CCCCCCCCCCCCCCCCCGTGGCGTCCTTTAACTTGATCAGATGCCATTTCTCGGACCTCGCATACCTGTTTTGATTCTCTCAGTAATCCTAGATTAGTAATAAAATAATTAAAAATAATCATTTTTTTTTTAAAGAATAATATTAAAATTGTCTGTAATTTAATTTTATCAAATGCATTTTTTTTTGTTCAAGAATGTTCCGCTTTTAATGTGACGTCACATTGATTAACCATCTCCTCGTCACACATTGTTACAAAAATGTGAGACCCTCTCCCTCCTACACCACGTGACGTCATTATAGATGGCCCCTTTATACAACTATTGATTTTAAATGTAGGCAAGGCTACTAGTTATTTATATTGTTTCTCAATTTTCTCAATTGTTCATGTTGAATAAATATGTAAAGGTAGCCTAAACGTTTTCTATATTTTGCACATTAAAAAAAAAAAATGATAATCAAAAAGGATTTTTTTAAAATATATAGATGTAATTATAAAGATAAAAGGCATGGTAAATATAAAGAGGCTGTACATTATTTAATGTCAGTTACAATCAATAATCGCTCTTCATTTTCCATTATTAATGCGTTCATCTCTGAAGTCATCCTCCAAACTCACGTGTTTTAACAAATAGACCTCATTTAAGGCCCGCCCCCCCCCTCTCCCCCCTCATTTTTCGTCCCGCTAATGTTTCCATAAAAGAATGACACGTTGTCTCTCTCAGCAAGTACTTAAGGAGTATACTGTTTTTTCGGACGATACTCTCCACCATAATGCCCTTCCATTCGCTCTCAGAAACAGCCAGACACTGGAGTCCTTTAAAACCGATTTAAAAACACATCTATTTCGCAAACACCTTCTGGGGTGATGCTGTCTACCATCTTTTTTTCAGTTAAACTATATTGGCTTGTGTTGCTTATGGTTGAAACCGGATGAAAGTCTTTGACTTGGTATGCTCGTATGTAGTTTTATATTGTTGCGACTGTTTTTTAAATGTGGTAAATTTTAGAGTGTTTATTTCTCGTTTTAATATGGTTGACTTTGTACCGCGCTTCGAGCTTTTGGGGATGAAGCGTGTTTTTCAAATAAACTTTATTATTATAAGCAACTTTTTTTTAAAGCACATCTTCAGATACACCATCAGAGGGTCATCATTATAGTATGTCCATTTTGGAGATTTTGCGCGCGTTTAACAGGGAGGTGGGGGGGGGGATCTTAACCCAAAGGATGTACATTTATTCAAAAATTCTACAATAATTATAATGAATCCCTGACGGTAAAAAGCTTTTTATATCTCTAATGCCGTAAACATATCACGCAATGTTTTGTAGGAATTTTCGTCACAATGTGTATTGACAAATGAACTCACTAGAATGGCTAGATATTGCCCTAAATAGTACTAAGTAGTTGCAGTATTACCTTAATATTGTGTCCACCGAATGTTCAACGTGCGTATGACATATTCTCCACCCATGGGTACGCCTGTGTTTCCAAAAAAGTTTCGATTCCCGACCCCTTTGTAAAACTTAGGTTTAACCAGGCGCCCTCTGTTAAATTCTAAATCGTGTGTAGGGCACCAAGTGCTATCTATTAACTGCACACAGTGGTCACTCAAGTGTTTGCACCAAGACCGCTCGATGTCTCATTCGATTTCATCATCATCGTCATCGCCTGTCGTCCCGTCTGGGGCATAGGCCACAAACGAAGGCTCTCCAGGCATCCCGGTATTGGGCAAGTCTCTCCAACTTTCCCCAGTTGTGCCCACTCCTTCTGGTGTCTGCCTCTAGTTCCCTTCTCCAAATCATTTTGGGTCGACCTCTTTTTCTCTTGCCCTGGGGGTTCCAAGTGAGGGCTTGTCTCGTGATACTTGATGTGGGCTTTCTGAGGGTGTGGCCAATCCATCTCCATCTGCGCTGGCAGATTAACTCTTCCACTGGTTCTTGTTGTGTGCGCCGCCAGAGATCCTCGTTGGTGATGACGTTGGGCCAGCGGATTTGTAAAATCGTTCGGAGACATGAGTTGATAAACGTCTGTAGCTTTTTTGAACCAGCTGCTGTTGTTCGCCATGTTTCTGCTCCATATAGCAAGACAGGTTTAACTGTGGTATTGAATACCTTGACCTTGGTCTGGAGGGTCAAATTGCTGCAGCTCCAGACCTTTTTTAGCTGGTTAAATGCCGCTCTTGCCTTACCATCTCCCACTCCTATGTCGGCGTCTGTCCCTCCTTGTATTTCAATGATGCTGCCGAGGCATGTAAAGCTATCCACCTCCTCAAGGTTTTTTCCTTCCAGTGCTATAGGTGTGTTGCTTGATGAATTTATTTTAAGGACTTTCTTTTTCCTCTATGGATGTTCAGGCAGAGTACTGTGCTACATAATTGGTTTTCTCTTGCATCTGTTGCTGTGTGTGTGATATTAGGGCCCGATCATCCGCAAAATCCAGGTCATCAAGCTGTTTCCAAAATGTGCACTGGATACAATTTCTCCTCTGCTCTGTAGACATTTTCATTATCCAATCAATGGTCAGCAGGAATAAGAAAGGCGAAAGCAGACACCCCTGTCTGACACCAGTCTGTACCCCAAAAGCCGCAGTTCTTTGTTGGCCGTGGACAATTCTGCACTATAGTCCTTCGTAAGAAGCCTTAATTATGTCTGTCAAATTTTGTGGTACCCCGTAGTGTCTAAGCAGCTTCCACAGAGTCTGTCTGTCGACACTATCAAAATCCTTCTCATAGTCAATGAAGTTGACGTATAGTGGCAAGTTCCACTCCAGAGATTGTCCACAATAATTCTCAGTGTGGCAATCTGGTCTGTGCAGGATCTGTCTTTTCTGAACCCTGCTTGTTGGTCCCTAAGATTGCCTTCCTCATTCTGTTTATCAGCATTCTGTTGAATACTTTGCTTGGGATGGACAGCAGGGTTATTCCTCTATAGTTAGAGCATGAACTAAGGTCTCTAAAGTGGAAATAAACTTATGAAAAGTCTGTCATATTTCGCGGCGCCCCTGTGATGAAGCCGAACCAACCCAGGGCCAGGTCACGCCGAGGACAAGCGGCACCTGGGTTGAAACCGGAAAATAGTTCCACTAAGTATATAGAAACCCCCCCCCCCCCCCCCCCCGGATCGGAGCAGTAAAAAAGACAATTTGTGTCGCCCCTTGTTTTTCTGAATTTTATATTTGTATTCACTATTAAGGTAACCCGAAAATAGTTCCACTAAGTAAATAAAAACCCCCCCCCCCCCCCCCCCCGGATCGGAGCAGTAAAAAAGACAATTTGTGTCGCCCCTTGTTTTTCTGAATTTTATATTTGTATTCACTATTAAGGTCTCATCGAATAAATATTTTAGCGCCCATGATGTTGGCACCCATTAAGATTGCCCTTTTTGCGCCATTCTCTTTGCTCTGCCCAGTGTTGTTGTTTTTTTCTCCAGAAAATAGCCTCCGCAAGGGGGCATTTCAGATTTTCGAGTGTGGGGGCAGTGCCAGAAGCCAGTGACGTAGCTAGGGAGAAGCAGAGGGAACAGATGCTCCCCTGCGCCAGAATAGCGGGGGGCACCAAAATGGGCTTTGATAGTATTAATTGATGAATATAGTGTGTTTTAGAGATGAAGTTGGTAAATGAATCTTATCCCCTAGCGCCAAACACTCTAGTTACGCCTATGTCAGTGACGAAGAAATGGAAGTGGATGTGCGGTCCAGCCAGGTGTCATTTTTTTTTTCTTCCTATGGAAGAATGGTATTTTAGGACAACTGCAGAGTTTGTATTGTGAAAGGGAGAGCAGCAAAAATCTTGGCCCGCTCATGGTGGCACCAATGCTGGCTAGATCACTAGGTCGCTAGGTCACTAGGTCGCTAGGTCACTAGGCAATGTAACAACGCGCACCAAAATTGGCGATTATTTTAATTGACTTGTATATTATATGTTTATATAAAGTGCGTAACCTGTATGTAGGTCTATGCATGTTTTTTTTCCTTCACATTTCAGCCCCCCCCCCGCCCCCCAACCACATTGCTCGATATTATATTTTATACAGGAATTTTATAATATACGATTTTATGAGTTTTTAATTTCTTTTGAACAGTCAATTATTATTTAATTAGTTAACCATAAAATCTATGGTCATTTTGATTAGGGGAGGCGGGCGTAAACAGAGGGCCCCGCTGGCTGCCGAGAGAAAGTGGTGAGAGGACTGGGGAGGGGGTTCAGCACTACCCAGAACATCTCTCATGCGTTCAAAATGCAGGGAACAGTTCTGTGCATGTTTGCATCATTTGAGATTTCATCGGAGAGCAAAAAAAAAAGTCTCGTGACTTGTTTGTGCTTATACTACATGCTTTATTTTAACTTTTGGCACACAATGGTTTATGTTGTATTCAGTGGCGTAGCTAGGGGGGGGGCGTGGGGATGCGGACCACACCGGGTGACACCATCCCAGGGGGTGATACCAAATTTTAAAAATTGCATATTTACGGAGTACATAATACTCGGTCTAGTTGAATTTCATCAAAGGATTATCAATTATACGTACATTTTCCACACACTTAACCAATCCAATTGCATGCTTTATTAAAAGTTCAAGGTTGGTGCTTCAAAAATGAGGTGACCATTTAATTAGGTCAGAAAACACCGTTTTGACAATGATTCAAGGCCGATTGAAGAGGTCGGTAACTTTCAAAAGTGACAGGAAGCTATATTTAACTAAAATCTAAATTCTGAGAAATGAAGCTGTCCCTTGATATCAAATACCTTGTGGTTGGATGATTCTTAGTACAAGAATCGAATCGGTAAAAATGAAAACATGACATTTTATCCATTTAAGTTTTACAAAATAATATTCAAAAATAAATTTCTGTCTTTAATAATTAATTTAATTGAAAAAATATTTTAAAAAATGGATTTTGAAACAAAATATATCGAAGCCGAGGAATATTCAATAATGAATATTTTCCCCGATTCTTCACTAGCCAAACACACACACACTATCTGAGCACGATTTTCATACAGCACTGTCTGTGATTTTACGTTTCTCTGCTACCTTTAACTTTGGACTGATCTTAAGGTTGCCAGGAGGTGTCCACTATTTGAGCGGACAGTCCGCTTTTTTCACATTATCTTCACTATTTTATTTCTCACAAAATAGTGGACATTTTTTTTTTAATTCAAAAGCTTTTTGACGAAATGGTTCGTAATCTAAAGCTGTACAGTCTAAGAGAATCGTGATAGGAGAATCGCGTTTTGTCTTTGTTTGTCTTCATAAGTCAGAATGAGACAAGTATCGAATATTCATTGAACTCGATTCTCTGACAAAAGTCATTAATCATACTAAGATACTCAATTGTTTCACAAGAAATGTAATAAAAAGTATGTAAAATTATTTACATACTGTTTTTCTCAACTCGCATTTACCTATTATTTTATATATTATAATTTTTTCTTAGTTGGATAGTTATTCTTTTGGAACACTCAATAATGAATCATCATTTGATGTTCAATGAGTACTCGTCTCAATATGTAGAGCACGAATTTTTTTTTAACTACTTAACCTCCACCCCCCACCAATCTCCCCCACCCCCCCCCCCCCCCCCCCCCCCCCTCGCTTGTCCACTATTCTTTGGACGCAGACCTGGAAACCCTAGCTGATCTACTTGAAGAAGTTAAATCTACTCAGCAGTACAGAATTTGCTCTTGACAAAGTGGTGACCATCCTAGAGGTCTAAAGATTCGGCCAGAGAAGCAATGTCCCCTTGTGGAACATGCTATTGAAAAGGCAATTTTAAAATCATACCAATATGGAATTTCGGTAAAATTGTATACATGTGTGAATGTATTGAAGCTAGAAGGAGATGAAGGTAAGGTAAGTGTAAGGAAGAATGAAAGAGGCAAATGTAAAGAAGAATGAAAGAGGCAACCCAAAAGTCTACCACCAGCACGCGAAGAAGAGTTATTGGCGTCAGCTTCAAAATTAACCCCTTTCCATGATGAATTATCAGAGGATAGTTATAAAAAAAAATAACAAGCCTTAAAGACACCTAACGGCAGGTGATATTGAATTTCACAATGTTTTTTTTTTACTCGTCAGTATTTGATGTTTTGAAATTCAAAGCTGAATGGGACTTTCCTAGAACCTTTTCCAATACTCTCGCTAAGCCTTCAGCTGTTTCTTACGATCCGTGGCTTCATGTGGGCGGAGCTTTTCAAAACTAAGGATTTTAAAGAAGTGTTTACGATCCACAATGTGGCAGTCAAGCTTTCTGATCTGGCTCTGCTATCAAATGGATGTGATACGGTGGAGGATATTGACTTTGATCAAGTCCAAGTGACTGACAGGTTTGCAGCTTTGAAGACATGGAAAGGAATATTTTTAAAAATAAAGTAAATGTGATGCAAACATGAGTATAACTTAACGTTGTTACAATTCTTAAATACATTTAATTCTGACCTTCAATTAATTTGTTGTTGTTCTTGTCATTGTTATAATGAGGACTTATTTTAACAATAAGAGCTCCATCGTGGAAGTCGGGGAAAAGGTGGTGGTTTGGGGGGTGGGGGGGGGGTTGACACCAAGAGTTTACGGCACCGGGTGATACTAACCCTAGCTACTCCACTGATTGCAATTTGCAATGTCAGTTTTATTTAAACTATAGTCTAAACTTGAGTCTAATGGGACCGGGTGCGAATGGCAGCGCTGCGTGTCCGGGGTCCATTTTGACTCAGTGCTATTCGGATGTCATTTGTGGTAGTTTATTTTAGTTAAATTGAAGAATTAAGTTTCCAGACATATATTCCATTCAATTATCTTTAATTTGATACCCCATTTTGTCCTAAAAACCAAACAACAAAATTTTAAATAGTTTTTTTTAATCCCTACCTCTCACTTCTGGTACCCGGGTACGAATAGCCGCTTCGATCTTTAAAATGAAATTTTTTAGGAGAAAATAATTGGTGCCTTTTCTTTTTTTTTTTTTTTTTTAAAATATCTTTGACAGTTTTACCTTTTTCTCTTTTTCTCCCTAAAAAATCTCATTTTTGGGGGGCTAAAAAAATCGATTAACTTTCCAGGGGGGAGCAAAATTTTTTTAGTAATGTTTTAATATAGTTTTAATTTACTGTAGCGTATTTGTATAGTGAACGAACGGACAGGACATCGGCTTAGTTACTTTCTCTTTATTTTCTCTTTACTTTAATACATTTTTTGTCTATTTTTGTCAAAATTTTTTTTATCCAATCAATCCAGGGGGGGGGGCAAGTGCCCCACCTTGCCCCTACCTGCGGGCGCCCATGCACTGAACAATACATTATTTAGAAAAGAACAAGGCTACCATTTCAGACATCAAAATTTTTGTTGGTCAGTGTTGTACAATGCACTAATCGCCCCCCTTTTGGGTACGCCACAAGTTATGAAACACTGTGTCACGTTGACGTGACTGTATTGAACTGTAGTGTACATCATAATGGTTTTTAAATGGCTCTTATTTTACTTTTTGTGAGGAGGTTGTCTGAGATCTTATTGTACATATTATAAGGCTAAAATATAAATGTACCGTGAGGGAGAGGGTTAAAAGTTTGACTTTTATGCGTACGTAATATATGAATGACCCCCTTTCACATAATGATCAATACTCTATTGGGCTGAGACCTAGTCTCTTATTGCCCTGGCTGTCAATTTGGCGGCCCACCTCATCTGGTGGGCATTGCCGTAAATCATTTCTTCAAAGCAGGTCCCAGGGTCATGTCCCTCCGCCCCCTTCCCACCACTGGGGCAGGCATCCACAACGTGGGCCACTGTCTCGTCTGCTTGGCCACAGAAGCGGCAGTTGGGTTACCTTCTATTGCCTAGTCTACGGAGGTAGCTGCGCGTCGCGCAATGACCTGTTCTCATCTGGGTGATGAGGCTCTGGTCGCCTCTCTTTAGGTTCCACCAGGGGGTCGCTCTTGCTCGGTCGCGGCATTTTCCGGTACAGCTGTCGTCTGGTATCTCCTGCGGCCCAGCTGTTTGGCCACTTGTTACGAAAGTGGTCTTTCAGCCATGCAGTGACCCCTAGCTGAGTCATTGGCTTATCGGGTTGCGTTTAGGGCGCGCCTTCTTTAGCCAAGAAACCCGCCCTGTCGTGCTGCGTCACCACAAAGTGCGAAGCGATAAAATGTAGGGTTACTTTTCCGCCTTTTGTATGAATGCTACCAACTGTCTCCAGGCATGGATGCTACCAACTGTCTCCAGGCATGGATGCTACAATCTGTCTCCAGAATGGCGCTTACCATCGTGGTCTCCATAGATCCCCTTCCCACTTGCTCGATAGCAGAGCGTGAGTCGGTGAAGACCACTACATCCGGGAACTTTTTTCCTTTTCGCTAGGCGTTGGTGGACTCTATTGGGGGCAACCAGTGTGGCCTCGATCTCCGCATCGAGGCTTGTTCTGATCTTCCCACTGGGACTGGACATTTTCTCGGGTGGAGCTGTCTTCTTGGGGTACTGGATGAGAGCGTCGTACCCACTGCGTTCTTCCCTTGCGAAACACGAGCCGTCGGTAAAGACTTTTACCAGACTGTCCTGGTAAGCGTTAATCGTACTCTGCCCTGCCTATGATAGTTCTGGTTGAGGGCTATGGCTTTTGTGACTTTAGTAGTTGTCATGGCAAGGCGCATTTCAGGTCGGGTCAGGCTCTCGTGGAGGCCCCATGCCCGGACCACCCTTACTTTTTTCGTGCTTTTGGGTAATACCAAGTCTTCCTCTAGACTGTGGATCTTGTCCATTGAGGACGGTCTATTTAATCTGTTTTCTTTACCCATTGATCCTGTAGCTGGTAGCAAGGTTCCTGTCGGTATCGTTCAATTGTCTCCCGCCTGATTTCGAGTGGTTCGACGTCCGATAGGACTTCCATCGCTGCCGTGGGTGTCGGGCGTATTACCCCACATACAAACCTGAGAGCTCTGTTTTGGATGCGGTCCAAGGTTATAGGGAGACATTAGCAGTCTTGCGTCAGCGCCCCAATCGGTGCAAGCTAGCTTTTTCACCAAGACCAGTTTGTGTGATGTTCGTGTACGTGGTTGTGGAGCTGGAGTTTTTGGTCCACCTTCACGCCCAAATACACTTGAGTCCGGTCCCATTGCAACTCTTTACCATTGATGGTCAGTTTCGTTTCGTCCTTAAGCGTGTTCCTTCCGTTCGTGAACTTAGAGTAAACCGTCTTGTCAGTGTTAGCGATCATTTTCCATCTCTTCGCGTAGGCTTCTATTCTGTCTAGGTCGCTTTGCAGCCGGATCTGGAAGGTTTTGATCATATAAATCATTCGATTTAGACCACTTAACAAGATCGAAGTGTTTACATTTGTTGATGCTTAGCGACAAAATTTAATAGAGTGATCTCCATTAAGAAGTTTGTACCAAGTTCTTGGATGTGTATGCTTACTGCTATGAATGTTTGTGTGTGAGTGATAATCTCGCAAACAGATCAGCCGTAGAGGGACACACGCTGTGAGTCTAAAACAGCATATTAAACAATCGGGCTTTTTTTAAAAAATATTTTTTTTACAACTTTTGCGCCCGCATCCTCTCGGCCGCATTGGTAAGCATTTCAACAGACCCACCCCTCCCACCGTCTAATCGGACGTCATGTATGCACGAACCCTTGCACATATTATACCCACTGTTCATTCACACTTTCTTAGCAAATCTTCTGATGAAAACACGCTAACAGCACAATTATTGTTTCATCGAGAGTTTAGAAACACACACAGCGCGGTAGCAGACCGTTAAGCGAAGCAAAAGAAGGTCCGCATCACTTCCTGTTCATGACTATTCAGCGCAAGCAAAAGAAGGCCTGCCTCACTCCCTGATTGCGACGTAATTCGGTGCAAGTAAAAGAAGGTCTGTATCACTCCCGGCTCATGACTTTATTCAGCACCAGTAAAAGGTCCGTATCACTCCCTGTTCATGGCTTTATTTCGAGCCAGTAAAAGAAGGTCTGTATCACTCCCTGATTATGACTTAAGTCAGTGCAATCAAAAGAATGTCTGTATCACTCCCTGATTATGACGTAATTCAGCGCCAGCAAAAGAAGGTCTGTATCACTCCCTGATTATGACGTAAGTCAGTGCAATCAAAAGAATGTCTGTATCACTCCCTGATTATGACGTAATTCAGCGCCAGCAAAAGAAGGTCTGTATCACTCCCTGTTCACGAGGTTCGACAGAAACCCTTGCACCAGTGTTGCAGCAAGGGGGCAGGAGGGGAAGGACCCACCGGGCGCTACTTAAATGCAGTGGAGTCATTTTCGAAAAACTGCAGATTTTTATCGATGAAGGTTTTGATAAAATGAGCACCCCGCCTATATCCGCACCAAAAGGCCACGCCACTGTCTTGAACATATCGCGCTTGAAAGGATTTTCACTATTTCATGATGTTTTTGTCAAGAAATAGAACCATGTCCTGTGGGGGGGGGGGTGGTGGTTAATTAGAGATTTATGCCAACCACAACACTATTTCCAGGTTCGCACTTTCCAGTTCGGACTGTTGTCCAAAACCCCACACTTATCTCTCGCTCAAAGTTTGGTAGACTTAATACAAATGTACTCAGTTTGTAATAGTGTTACAATAGCGGATCCGCGGGGGTCGATTCGGTTGGTTACGACCAAATGGACAATGAAATATACTACATCCAAACAGTTCTTAGCACGTATCTGCTATAAAGGTGCTACAAATACAAGCAGCACCATCACTAAGGTGCTACAAATACAAGCAGCACCATCACCTTCAAGTACCATCACCAGTGTACCACAAGTGTCTTATTTCTGGTTGTTTTGGAGAAAGTTTTTCCTTCTTTCACGTGACTGTCAGCGAGATCTCGGGCTCTGTTGAATATGGGAGGGGTGGCTTAAAGTCAGGTGTGACCAGGATCAACAAAGTATAATTAAACGCCGCTGAAGTGTGTCCGATGGGCCTCGTTTTTTAACACAGGTCACTTTTTATTTTTGCGTTATATTTCCAATGGTTCTAAAACTGATGCGGAATGATTCTTTGTATTGGTGTACCTTACATTCTTCCTAAACATCCAATGAAAATTATAAGGCTTTCTCATTCTTTAGAAATATGAATATCATAAAACAAATGAAATTAAAAACGCAATAGATAGATGTGGTGTAAAGTATCCAGGTAGATGTGGTGTAAATTGGCCGTCGCACTTACCAAAAAAAAAAAAAAACCCACAAAAAAAAAAAAAAAAAAACAAAAAAAAAAATAAAAAAAAAAAAAAAACCACAAAAAAAAAAAAAAAAAAAACACCCAAAAAAATTTTTAAAAAAATTCTGCCGGGGACCCCCCCCCCCTCCCCCCTTTACCAAAGTCAGTGGTAGGTTGTTAAATTTTGAGGTGGTAGGACAATATACACTATATTTGTTATTTCTAACTTAAAATTGTGAAAACATTTTCAGCAGTCGAAATCACTGACCTACATGACCAGAGTTTGAACTCGCTGTCTCCAACTCAATTTGAGCCATTTAGTTTTAATCCTGATACACCATTAAAAAGACACTGTCCTCCTAATTTAATTAAGGGGTTTCACAAAGGCGTGTTTTCATGATAGGAGGACATTTGAAACATAAAATAAACGTAGTCATACGTCCATGGGCGCCCGCAGAAAACTCTCTAGGGGGGGGGCAAAAAAATCGATTAACTTTCCAGGGGGGGGGGGCAAATTTTTTTAGTAATGTTTTAATATAGTTTTAATTTACCGTAGCGTATTTGTATGTTGAACGAACCAACAGGACATCAGCTTAGTTACTTTCTCTTTATTCTCTCTTTACTTTAAATTTTTTGTCTATTTTTGTCTAAATTTTTTTATCCAATCAATCCAGGAGTGGCCCACCTTGCTACTACCTGCGGGCGCCCATGCATGCGTTGTGTTGATATCAAAAAATGATCACAGTGAATGTTTTCAGTGAGTTTAAAAAAAACAAAAAACAACAAAGTCACCGGTGTTGTTGTGATTACCGCACGTGTTTTTGGTGTTTGAGTTTCTCGTGAACTGATTTCAAACTAACGTCAGATCTCCGCGATGTGTGTAGGTTAACGTTAGTACTAGTGCAAAAGTAACAAACATATTTCGTTTTGATTTATTTGATAGCCCAGAACGCTGATTTGTTTTTTTATTGAAGGTAAGAGAACGTGAAATAATTTATCAAATTTAGGTATTCGGAAAAATCAAATAAATTGACAATAAGGTATTGAGCTTTCTTTTTTTGGTCGTTTTTTGTAATAATCTTATTTAATTTCACAAGAGTTCACAAGTATTGAATGTTCATGGATCAAATGAAGACCCTAGTGCTAAAAGTACTTAAGGCACATTTTTATGAAAATCAAACGAAACGTTGACCTTTTCTTATCCAGTTTAGCCCCATGAATAGCATAAATTTGGACTATTTGGACACGTTAAACTGTTAAAAGTCCGCTTTTTAAACTAACCAAAAAATAAGACTAATCAAATTTAATGGATAAAAAGTACAGAAGTCCTATATTTCGGTGCTAAAAGTTCTTAACTCCGCTTGGCCAACTACTTCGCTGCATTTAATCGTCTCAAACCTGGAACAAAATGGCGGACGAGGCGAGCTCTGACAAACCTGAATATCAATACAAAGCGAAAAAGAGAAGACTAACACCATCAAAATGGAAAAGATATCTAAATAAGCAGGCAGGCTAAAGTCAGAGGTAAGAATATATTTATATTGTTAAAAGCAAATTTACTGTTGTGGGGAACATTACATTACATTTTTATCATTTTACCAACTTGTCCAAGAATTTGTATCCATGGTCATGGTCCATAGCCATAGCCATAGGCTAACTTATGTATAGTTATAGTTTATAGTTATAACGACACAATCATATTACTGACAATTCTCTCATTACAGTAAGATGATGATCATTAAAATCATTTAAACCTTCACTATTTAAAGAATTGATGGTAATTTTGAAAATTATTTTAGTTCATGTAGTATAGATACTTCGATGAAACAAGGGAGATTACTATTTTTTTTGTATCGGAAATGGCTGTCGGCGCCGAAAAATCTGAGTTTTTAATTTTCCGATGTGTGTGTCTATTTATTATTAAATTAGTTCTTTCCACATATATTTGAGTTCCGTTTCCGGCCTTATAATTTGGAAGACATCTTGGCCTACATTTCTAGCCAGCTATTTTGCTTTTTTCAATCGACCTTTATTTTGAAAATCTTTGGTATATATAAGGCATCTTCGCATACAAAATTTTTTGTGAAATAATAAGATAAGGTCCTTTTT
>CAXITT010000632.1:429871-458971 GCA_964033795.1 Lymnaea stagnalis | reverse complement strand
GGTGTATCTTTTTGTTTGCGACTGTGGGTGTATCTTTTTGTCTGCGACTGTGGGTTTATCCTTTTGTTTGCGCCTGTGGGTGTATCATTTTTTTTTCGACTGTGGGCGTATCTTTTTGTTTGTGACTGTGGGTGTATCTTTTGAATTCGAAAGGATCGAGGAACAATCGATATGATGTTCGCGGCGAGACATTTACATGAAAAGTGCAGGGAACAAAATGTTGACCTCTTCTCTAACTTTGTTGACCTTACCAAAGCTTTAGACACTGTCATTCGAGATGGCCTTTTGAAGATCATGTCCAAATATGGATACACCAGAAAGTACGTGTCAATGGTAAGACTATGCAGGCGAGAGTCCGGTATAATGGAGAGACGTCAAAAGCATTCCCTGAAACAAACGGCTGAAACAAGACTGTGCACTTGCCCATACCCTTTTCAGCCTCATGTTTTTCGCAATGCTGACCGATACATTCAGAGAGGGATACGTTGGAATTGGCCTCAGCTACAGAACTGACGGAAATCTATTCAACCCAAAGAGGCTACATGCCAAAATAAAGGTTTTGACAGACACTACAACAGTCACCTCCTGTATGAAGACTCTGCCCTAAACGCTGTATCAGAAATGAATATAAAACGCAGTGTCAAAAGCTTTTCTAATGAATGCACAAACTTCGGGCTCACCATTAACACAAGAAACTGAAGTCATATACCAACCAGCTCATCGAAGCTCTTATGTTGACCCTAACATCCAAATATGTAACGAAATACTTAAGCTGGTAAAAGGCGTTTCTTATCTCACTGTCCCAAAGCGCAACTACCGATGACGAGGTTAACCTCCGAATTGCTAGAGCCAGTACAACCGATGGAAACTTGACTAATAGCCTATCGACAGGAGTTGTATCAGCATTCAAAATAAACTGAACGTACATCAGTGGACTGTTCTCCCTACTCTTATCTATACATATGAAAAGTGGAAGGTCTACCAACGCCATGCAAGAATGCTGAACCACTTTCATACAACACGATTCAGAAAAATCATAAACATTAAAATGGCAGGACAGAGTCCCAGACACTGAGGCGCTAACATGGACAGGTCTCCCCAGCATCTCCACATCCTTAATAAAGTAAAAGCTTCGCTGGGCGAGACATGTAAGAATATCAGATTACCGTCTTCACCAATGAATTTTCTATGGTGGTGTTGAACAAGGAAAGTGGTCTGCTGGCGGGTAGTGGTGTTGAACAAGGAAAGTGGTCTGCTGGCGGGCAGACAAAATGCTTTAAAGACACCCTAAAAGCCTCACTCAAAGACTCCAGCATAAACCCAGACAAGTGGAAGGAAAAATCAAAGGATTGAACATCATGGTGTCTCACTTTACGGAAGATGTTCATGCACCATGAAATTTGCAGAACAGCTGCTGCAGAGCGCAGGAGACATGACAGGAAGGCCAAAATGTTTCTGCTCACGGAGATGTGCCGTCATTCCCCTGCACCTGCTGCACAAGAGAATTTAGTGCCAGACTAACCCTCGTTAGCCATCTGCTATCTTACAGACAGAACTAGCACAAACTTTGAGGATTAAAGAGGTCATGGTCGACTCCTGACAGACGAACTACTACCAGTTTTAGACACAATTGTTCTGGATTTAGTTTTTAAAAAATATGTAAAAGTTTATCGAAGATGCAATTTGTATTTTATCTGAAGAAAGTTATAACATTAAAAAATGTAATATACATATTTCAATCAACTGAATATTGGGAAATTGTAAATTTATGTTTATGCGACTTGCATAATGGTTTTGTAAACATCTGACGTCTTCTTCAACAATGTCATAAAAATGTGTACAATAAAAATGATCAGTTTTTAAAACCCATACAACTAAACATACTTTTCAACAAATGTTTAGTTAAAAAAATAAAAATATTTAGGTACATTTCTTATTCAAGAAAAATGTTAGCTCATTTTGTTAATTGCTTTCAGAGTCTAAATTGACGTCAGCTTTTGTAATGGAAACATTTGTAGAAAGAATAAAATACAATATTTTTCAATTATTTTACCCCAAAAATAATTTTAATAAAAAAATAAATAATAATTGTAATAAATTAATAAAAAAATATGTACTTATCAAAATCAAGTCAAGCAGAACCGATTGCCATTTCAAGGTCCTTGGCAAATTGTTGGTCCCCTCTCCCCATTAAGTAATGCAAGGCTGATAATTTAAAAATATTCTATGGCCTCTTCTACAGAAAGAGTTGCATGCCGCATGTGTTTAGCTCTGTGGTCTAATAAACCTAAAGTATTTGTGCTTGCATCTTTTTCGTTCTCTACTATTATTTGCACAATTTTGCAAATCTAAATTCAGGTTGACGATACATTTGTTTTTTGTTTTGTTTTGGTCGTTTTTTTTTTTTGTTTTTTGTGAGGGTTACGTGTTGTTTCAAAGGTATTTTATTTTAACGTTATGATTATGTATCGTTGCTAATATTTTTATGTACAGCGCGATGAGCCCAGCCCTAGGCTGGCGTACCGCGCTATATAAGACCACTAATTATTATTATTGTCTTTTAATATGCTAAAATGTCTTCATGACATTTTCAGTTATCAAAAAATTTATGTGGACTATAAAATTATATTTCAGGGCCAGAACAGATAGAGAAAAATGAGTATCCTAAAAGACAACACAAATGGAATGTATTTAGTTCATGTCGGTCTGGAGCAAGTAAGTGACGGTCCTAAATATGGCTCATTTTAGCCCTTCGCACTAAAAAAGTAAAAGTTCATCTCATAAATATATGAAAGAAACATCGGATTCAACTAGCGCCAGCTTGCATCCCTGCATTTTGAATTTGCCTGACATTCTTAAGCACCTTCCAATCCCACGCATCGCTCCCCAGCATTGATTAATGTGACAGAAAACGGTTGAACACATGATTTGGCTAAATGATTACCCAGTGTCACGCTATAACAAGATCGACTTTATTTTACATATGGGACTGAGTACCATAAAGCCCTTCCCTGAAGAGTANCCCCCCCCCCCCCCCGCACACCCAAACACATTTAAAAAAAAAAAATTGTCAATTGTGCATTTCTCCCAAAAAAATAACAGTAAAGTTGATATTGGTCATTTTTTTTTTGTTGATAATATCTAATTTTCCTAGTTGAGTAGCTACTGTTAGTGCTGCTGATAGATACATTTCCTATTGGAACAGCTGTTGTTAGTGCTACCCTAGTCTTGCCAAAACTTCTGCCAGGCTCCAATTAACGATACAATTTTTGCATTTGTCATAAAATCCTTGCCCTTCAAAGAAAGAAAAAAAGTGGCATCTGCGCTGACCACCTAACCAGCCTGACTTATAGAGACGTACCTAGAGTTTTTGGCGCCAGGTGACATTGTTTCATTCGTTTGTTCCTAAACCTACACCCTAAATTTTCAAACCCCGTTTCCGTGACCCCGATTGTACGGTACATGGGGATAGATGTCCCACCATTCACCCTTGGGCAGTTGTACAGGCCTCTGTTACTATTTTACAGGTGGGCATATTATAAAGAGTTAAAACTAGTTCTAACTTAATACCAGATACGGTTTAAAACAGGAATGATGCAATGGTTTTTTTGTATAGAGATATAAGATAAGATAAGATGCTTCTATTAATCCGAATAAATAAAAATTATTTTTGAATGTACTGCACACATTGTTTTGGAAAGACCCTGATAAGTTACCCCTCCTGAAAATTGGTGTGCAGGAAAGCGTTTATTTAATCAGTGTGAAGTCAGAATAGCTGTCACGTTCTTAAGTGAATCATTGTGTGGTCAGAAAAGCTGTTATGTTATTGAGTAAATCACTGAGTGGTCAGAATGACTGTTATGTTCTTGGGTGAATCATTGTGTGGTCAGAATAGCTGTTATGTTATTGGGTGAATCATTGTGTCTTCTTTTTGTCTTTGCACTGATTAAATATTTAGATATCAATTTTGTTTTTTTTAAATAATGCATTGTTTTGTTAAGTAGAAACAAAGAAACAAAAACAAAAAACCCACAGGACTTTAAGGAATTATTGGATAGAAAACATCCACTCAATGACGGTTGGAGATATAGTTTCATAAGCACTTGGTGCGGTCATCGAGTTATTAAACTCCATCTTAATGTTTATTGTGAAGTTGAAGAAGATATATGAAGAATGTTATGTTGTTGCTTTGATCTACATAGATATTATTTTATTATGTGTTCATTGATCAGCCAATAAACGTCGTGAATCTTATTCAATACGTTCTCTGGTATTTGTTTGGATGAGCATGGACATATGTAGATGCGGATGAATGGTGTAAGCGATAACTACAAAATAAATATATATGCCATTTTAACATATATTTGTCCTGTTTATCAATTAAAGTTTGGCATAACTTGTCTTAAATCTCATTTTTAAATCAATAAATATCCAAATCACATCTTTAAAAAGCCAAATATCCTCGTCACATCATTCAATCAATAAATATACTCATCTCATTTTAAAACCATTAAAATATCCGAGACAGCCTACAGTCGTAAGGGTTGCACGGCTCACTCCGTGATTCCAAGGCTAAGTGAAATCAACATTTTATTAACTATGATATTTTCTATTTCTCTCCAATTAATTGTAGAATGCTTCAAAATAAAATTTAGAAACGTGATTAAATACATTCTTGTATTTTAAATTTATATTTACAATTTTTTTTATTAGCACTGTAAAGACTTATGGCACGAGAACGTCAGGGGGAAAGATTCATGTTTATGACAACCACCACCCCCCAAATCTGAACCTTATTATTGACTAACATTAAGTACCATCAAAGACCACGTTCATTTGGAACTCAAGGACGTATGTACAATATGCCATTCTTTAGCTGCCCCCTCTCCAAAGATATGATGTCCACCCCCATTTTTTTCAGTAAAGAAATTCTGATAGAATCGCTGCACGGAGACACACTATAGTTTTGTGAAGACCGAATAATGCAATGTCTATTTGATCATGTAATATGTGACCCAAAAAATAAAGTAATATCTTTTGAATTGTATCCCTAGAATTAAGGATCGAATTCAGGTGGACTACAGCTTAAGCTAAGACCCAGTAATCCACTTGGAGAATCATAACTCTTTTGAACCAAGCATTGGTTAAGCATATTTAATGATAAATATAATATTTCTGTTACAAATATAAATTTAAAGTTTTCTTTTGTTAGTATTAAATGGTACAAAAAGAAGTATGCCATTAATTATTTTTAGAAGCATTTGCACATTGTTTGTATAACGACGTTTACTTAATGTATTTACATAGCCAAAAAATATTGTAACAACAATCCTTAAATATTTTGATAAATAGACATTTAGAAAGCGACTTCAATTGTTTCCCTTGAAAAACATGAGTAGCAATAAACCTTTTGTAAAAGAACTTAGTAGAACAAAGTGTGTGAAAGTTTGAAGCAAGAACCAGAACAAAAGTACAAAAAACATCTCGGCTTAAAGGCCTTCCTCAGCAGACAGGACAGATGTCCCAAACATTCTTAACCAATTTATTTTTACACCATACTTATATTAAGACAACTTCATTTTCCGAAAAGAGAACGTGTACGCTCCAAAAGCAGTTGCGTTATATTAAAAAAAAAATTCATTTAGCGTATTGATCGGGAAATATATTTTGTGCGTTCTTGAACTCATTATTGAAACAGTGGCGAGATCAGGCATGCGTGCAATGCCACAAAAAGAAAAAAAGTATTTGTGTTTTAATTAATTTTTTAAAGTAATTTTTAAATAGAACCTTTTTTTTTCTTTTTTCCACCTGGTCTGTTATAGGACAATATACTTAAAAGTACTTTAAGAATTGTATAATCTGTAAATTAATTTCATTTTGTTAGTGGTTGGCTGGCACAATTTTTGGACGGCTAATTTACCAACTACCAATCAAAATTTTGAACTAAAAGTTTGCACATATACTTGAGGCCCATGACACCAGATTATAAATGTTTTAGCACCACCTACAGCTTCACCCCTGAAAAATAAGTATTCCCGTTATTTAAGGGTTACCTGAAACAAATTCCCAATATATGCACTAAATGAAATTCTTTAGATCTTTATAGTAAATAATACATTTATATCATCGTAAATTTATTTAGTTTCAAATATTGTCGTTTGTTTCTCTGAAACGTTTGGATAAATAAATGGGTGGCTTAAACTGGGGTGAGTCATTAGAATGCTAATATAGAGCAAGGGCGTACATAAATGTGCGGCTGTGAGCCATGAAAATCAAAATGTGAGGGGGTAAGATTTGGAAAGATTATTAATTGGGAGTCTAATCAAATGAATTATTTGTTTGCTTGAATGATTGTCAAGGTCACAGTTTAAATTGATTTTGACAAAATAGTGACCCTCAGTACATTTAGCACTAGGTTCTAATAATACAATCATTTTACGAAGACATGCACACCACAGTAATCCCAAATGACGCTGTCTCTAAGGCATTCCTAGTCAGTAGCGGATAAAACAAAGTTCTATACTAGAATCCAACGGTATTTTCCATTTTTTCTTGATTCTTATATAATTTTTCTTTAGGGACGGTGTACATGGTTGTGTTCATCCTTACATTTTATGATGATAGACTTCGCAAACGTTCATGCAAAGACCAAGGAAAATCGAAGTATTACTAATTCATGAACTAAACTTCACTGACAAAAGGTGACTCAACATAGCAAACAGAAAAAAATACATTGAAACAAAATATATTAAGACCCAGAAGTACTCAGACTTTATTATTTTCTCAGATGGTCACTAGCATCGCCTCTTTACATTTGAGCAGAATTGACGTTTGACATAAGGTCTTTAAGATTATGTCTATGCGTGTACGGTTATCAACATGAGCAATTCACTTGTTCTATATTTGATTTTAAAATTCCTGATTAAATAAGACATTTTAGAATGCATTCCAATACTTCAGCTAAGCCTTGAAATTATTATACTATTGATTTAAATTGATGCGGTCAAGTATATTGTATTTTATAATTGTCATTGGCAAATTTGCAGTTTTGAAGAACAGGACAAGGAAATTGTAATTAAAATAAATGCAATGTTAATAACATTATCACTTAAAGTTGTTACAGTTCTTAAATGCATTTACCTCTTGAAATGTATTTACTGTGTTTGTTTTTTTCCCCGTGTGATTGTTGTACTGGTACTTATTTTAACAACAAGAAGTCCGACAGAATTCGGGGGAGGGTTGACATCACAAGGTTACAGCAACGGGTGACATCAACCTGAGCAACGCTATTGCTCTTATGCAATCCATATAAGGGAAGGGGGTGGGGAGAGTTGTGCTATTGTCTTTTTTAGTGATGGACGGAAGAGATGGGATCTGAAAGGGTAGGGATAGAGATGGGAAAACAGAAATGAGAGGCACAAGTGAGATTATTTAATCGTTTATTCTATACAAGTTGGGACAGAATTCAAGACTTTCCCTTTTGCATATATATAAAAAAAATATGTTGGTAAATAATTTGCGAGAATATCAGTTTCACCATATTTAATAATCATTTGTAAGATATCCCTAGAAGCAGAGATCGATGTCAAACAAACCACATCTGTATACATGACATAATAGACCACTGTTTGTGGGTTTTTTTTGTGTTTTTTTTTTTTTTTTTTTTTTTTTTTTTTTTTTTTTTTTTTTGTCTTTTTTTTTTTTTTTTTCATAATTGCTCTATTGCTATAATTATTAAGAACTAGTCGACACGCGGCGTAGCAGAACTGCTCATAGATGAAAGGAGACTTCGTGAAAGACACAGTTGTCCAAATGGAGTTGGTTTGAGGATACAACGGTTAATTGCTCTATTGCTATAATTATTAAGAACTAGTCGACACGCGGCGTAGCAGAACTGCTCATAGATGAAAGGAGACTTCGTGAAAGACACAGTTGTCCAAATGGAGTTGGTTTGAGGATACAACGGTTATTGCGTGAAAACATGGAACTCTGGAGAGTGCTGCATACAACTGTCCGTGACTGAAGACCGGTTTTATAGATAGAGGCATATCTTTTTGAAAGTTTGTCCCTGTGCCTTATTAATTGTCAGTGCAGAAGATAATCTAAGAGGAAGTTGTCGCCATGTAAAAGTAAGAGGTAAATTTGAATCTGATGGTGTGAGGGAAATCCGGGAAATAAGGACAGTTTTTGCAGTAGCAGCTGCAATAGTTCGAAACTCTTAGCACCTTGCGGTGAATGTTGGTGACAGTTAGTCTAGAGCCATTACAGAGAACTCTTTCAGGCATGAGGTTTCTGAGAAGCATGACAACTGAACCAATTTTAATTTTGAATTTATGCGGATGCCTGCCAATGGGAGTAATACTGTTAAAAAATTCTTCAGTGAATGACATTGATCTGAGGGATCGTCTGTGACGATGAAGTCAACACTGGTAAAAGTTACTTCGTCGGTAGGGATAAGTTTCAAGAATGCTTCATCAAGATGTACAGAGTCTTGTTGTTGACGCTTAATACAGAGAGCATACTGAGTTTTTCCGGACTGAGAGTCGAGAAGTCGATGTCGCCGTATAGTTGTTGAACGGGATAAGAATTAACATGAAAAACAAATGAAAGTAGTTTAACAAATGTTCCATTTTTTTTTTCCATCTCCTACATCAAGGAGCCATTTGGCGAAATCTAGTTCGTGAGGAAGAGCTCTCATATTTGTTGTCATTGTAAGGACATGCATGTTACGTCACAAAGGATGTTTGTTAATACAACTGGTGTCAGTAAATGCTTGGGAGCCACGCATAATGATGGGGAGGATTTGATGGAAATCCCCACCCAATAGAATTGTTTTGCCTCCAAATGACTGCTCGTCACCCGTGAGGTCACGTAATAACCTGCCAACTGCCTGGAATGCGTATGTATGCGTCTTTGGGGTCTCGTCCCATATTATCACTTTGGATTTCAGAAGATGTTGAGCGTCGAGTGACGTGGGTTTAATACTGCATGTGGAAGTCGTGGTCAGCTTCAAGGGTATTTTAAAAAAGGAATGTGCAGTACGTCCACCTCCTAACAATGTTGCAGTTATTCCTGTCGATGCTACGGTTGTAGGAATGTCTCCCTTACCTCTGATGGTTTGACTTTGGGTTTTGTAGACGAAAGTTTTGCCTGTTCTTGCAGTACCATCTAAGAAGAGACATCTTTGTGGCGGATGTAAATGGCTGTATGCAGCGTATAGAACAGTTTCAACAGCGTGTTTTTGTTCTGTGTTGAGTTTGTTGTTATGTTCCGTAGCGAGGGACTGTTCAGCATGAGCGTCGAAGGTGGTCGATGAATGAGACAATGAAAGAATGTCAATGACGGGTAGTTGAAATTTGTGGAGGCTCAAACTATGTTGTTACAGCATGTTATACATTTCCGCGACAGTATACAAAGAAGCGCTGTGTATCGAATGGTAACTTCACAAACTAAATATTGTTACAATAAAATATCTTTACTGCACAACTAGCCTACATCTTGAACTGCGATTACTCTCAAGATTACACTACAAAATAATAATACGTCACAACCATTTTCGCGCAATGTGTCACAAAATGTCAAAAATTTAATAACAATATCTTCCCATCTAGTAAAGTTACTTGACACAATATAAACTCAAATAACGCAAATTATAAAAATGTTAATATTTGCTACACACCTTCACCCATGATACGAGACTGCATAATTTTTATATTTCATAAACTATTTTAATATTCTCATGTCCCAACCGGGAATTATATTTTGTGCGCTAGTGAACGCCACTCTGGCGTATCTAAAAATAGCTTTCGTCTTGTTTGACATTTGCTGACGGCGAATTATATATAATATAGATTATTAGGCTTAGCCCACACTAGGTCCGGATTCCGGTGAAATCCAAGACTGACGAACGAGACTGGATCGGTATAAAAAACCAATGCACTAAGAAAGTGAACATGTTACATTTGCTCAGATGTCATCGGTGAAAGTCGATAACACGCATCGGTCAAATTTGTTTTTTTTTTTTGCGTCCGAACTCTCCGAAGCTATATATATTAATACAGAGTGTTGTTTAAGTGTCACGTTGTATTAATGCAATGCTTTGTTCAATTGTCACGTTATATTAATATACTGCGTTGTTTAATTTGCGCGTTACATTAATATAATGCGTTGTTCAAATGTCACGTTATATTAATGCAATGCGTTGTTCAAGTGTCACGTTATATTAATCCCATGCGTTGTTCAAGTGTCACGTTATATTAATCCAATGCGTTGTTCAAATGTCATGTTATATTAGTGCAATGCCTTGTTATGTATCACGCTATACAAATATATTGTTGTTTCCAGTATCAACTATTTGTGAGAAGAGTCTTTTGGGTGGAGACTTATGTTAGAAGAATTTTTCATCGTATTTATTAAACTATTTTCTAAATAAAAAACGAAACGTTTTAATATTCCCTATATTCTGATTAGTAATGAGATCGAGTTTCATATATATAACAGAATTCATTGTCTTATCCATAAGAACACACATTGCCTTTTCCATAAGAAGACACATTGAAAGATACATAACGTGATAAATAAAATTAACATAAGGGTATATAGATTGATTGAATATAACTAAGGCGATATATTGTTATAAATGTTTGTCATAAAATAAATGATGCCCATTGTTCATCTGATTACACATAGTTACAAACATTGGATAAACATCGCTTTTGACTTGTATTTTTTCAATTAATTCTTAACTCAATTGACTTGGACAAGAATCGGTAGCGCATAATGCATATCAAGTTAACATAAAAAAACAATAAATGACGTCAACAATTCTTGATTAGTTCTGTATGCGTTGCTCAAGTTTCAGGTCATGTTAAAACGTCTATTTTCTAATCATTTTTAAAACCTCCCCCACTCCCTCAAATATATATAAATACATAAAAAAATTAATTAATTAAATTATGATGTGTGTATATATATATATATAAATATGTATATCCTATATATAAAGTGCACGAGATTCAATAGGTTCTTGATATATTTTGACAACAGACGACACTTCCAGCGTAGATAAGTTCGTTTCAATGTCTCTTCAAGTCTTTGCCTGTGAGCATCATGTATTCAAATCTTTGCAGTTTGAACAGAGTCTTTTGACCATGAAACTGCAACAAAATTGAAGATAACAATTGATACAAGGGCGTCTTACTTAAAACTAAAATATAATGAAATATTAGATGTCATTAAAATGTAACGTATAATTTTGAATGCCGGTGCACACACGAAAAGTAGCAGGGGTCCCAGGATCTCAAATCCCTTTGACTATGCTACAAAAAGGAAAATATTGACTAGAAGATATAACTAAACAAAAGGACAAAGAGATATTGTCAAGACAAGTATTGATAATGAGACGTTGTCAAGAGTATTATTGAAATCTAGGTTTTATAATCTGCAGCACAAGGGGCCCCGCAAAGTGCCAACTTCACATCTACAATTTTTACTATGCAAAATATGCATTCAAATAACACAAGTTTGCCTTTTTGCAAATCTTTCAACAGAAAATTGGATTCGTACTATCTACTTGAACATGAAGGACTCTGAGGCTGTACTGTCTCCCAAAGTTGTTTTAGTCGTTCATAAATGCATTTAGGGTGAAGCTGATGGAGGAGAAGAAAAGGAAATAATACACACGTTGATAGACACATAACCGAGTATTGTACAAAGCTGATGGTAGCGAAGACTAAAGAAATAATGAACAGTTTGATGGACACATAACATAGTCTGGAAAACTATTTCCTTAATCCTAATGAATTTTACGTACATACTTAAAAATGGGATTATCTCTCTCTCTCTCTCTGTTGTTAACAATTAAAGTGTTTGAAGAAATTGTTTTAGCAGCATGTGATGGTCAATTATGTGTAGTTACTTATATATTTTTTTCCATATTTTATAATAGCATTTAATACTATGTTCATTGCATCTCATATTCTGATATTAAAGTTTGACCACGATTGCTTCAGTCTAGTCCATTTGCTGGTGATTAAAATATATCTTCACCATTTCCCATTGAAATCCCTTTCACTTTCTTAAATAGAAATTGATTTATTCTTCTTTATTTTGGGCAATTTCCATTTTATTGAAAATTGAAACCAGCTACAGGTGGTTATAAACCAGTGGTTCACAAACGTTTAAGTTTGGCTCACCGGTGAACAAGTTTCGAAATTTTACCAGGGACCGGTGCATGATTTATTTTTATACCTTTATTTCTATTTGACAATACATATTTATGTTATGGGGACCGGCAGCGTTAGGCATGCGGACCGGTGAAGGTCCACGGGCTGCCATTTGGCGACCACTGGTATAAACCGCCAAAATTTAAATGGTGTTAAGTCAGGGGTCCCCCAGGGCTCAGTGCTAGGCCCTTGTTTGTTCCTAGCATATATCAATGATCTGCCCGAGAAGCTGACCTCTCAAGTAAGACTGTTCGCAGACGACACGGGGGTAAATAGGACAATGGTCAACAGCTCTGACCAGAGCCAGCTTCAACAAGACCTCAATCGGTTAGCTGAGTGGGAGATGAGCTGGGACATGGAATTTCATCCCGTCAAGTTCCAGACCCTGTCAGTCTCCAGAAGCAGGTTCCCTCTAAACCCCTCTTACGAACTGCATGGCCATATTCTTGAGCCAGTTTCCTCCGTTAAGTACTTGGGTGTTACCATCCAAAGAGAGGTCCGCTGGGACGAGCACATTAACAGTGTGTGCAACCGGGCAAACAAGACCTGCTTTGTCATGAACCGCTACAGAAGCACCTCGAGTGTTGGCAGCATGCTGGAAACACTGGGCTGGTCGACATTGGAAGAACGACGACGACTATCCAGGCTCACCATGTTGTACAAGATAACAAATGGGCTGGTGCACTGCTCCGGAATCAAACAGAAACTCTGTCATCTTCCCCCCAGACTGCGACGAAGTCACGACAAACAGTTCCGGCTGGTAAAAACAAGAACAAAGTACAGAAGCTCCTCATTCCTGCCGAAGACAATAGGGGACTGGAACAAGCTTCCAAAAGCAACAGTTGAGGCGGCTACACTCGATACATTTGTGTCTATTGCCTCCTGTATTCCAACCCCCAGTTCATAACACCACTGCTGAGTCGCCCTTGCAACCAGTGAAGTATCCCATTGAAACCCATGGACAGTAACATCGCAAACCCCTCTGAAACATAGGAGCCAGAATGATCAATTCATTGATCGTGGGCCCTTAAAATAAAGAAGAAGAAGAAGAATTTCAAATACTGCAGTGACCTCATGGTAGGTAGTGATTTTTTGGTACTCTTAGCGTAGAAAGCTTATGACACTATGTTGAGACTACTTCTTCTACTACACAACTTTCCGGGCAAGGTAAGTTGTTAATTGATTATTACTCTTTACCTTTGAGTTTATATTATTACCCCTTTAATTCCTTTATTATCTCACTAACATATAGTTTGTACAAAGTTTCTAATATTAAATAAATTTCATAGATGAGTCATGACACAAACGTTCTTTAACGTGATCATCAAAATTTTTATAAAACAAGATCAACTCTTTTTATAACACACTCTTTAAAATTGTACTAAAATTATAATAATTACTGCTCCCCCTCCCCCCCCCCTTGTTACATATTTTATGTTTAATAAAGACATATTTATGGTTTTTTTGGCATATTATAACTTTCAAAAATGTGTTTTTAAAGTGTGTTTTTTTATTATTTTAATAAGAAAAGAGAAAAAAAAAAAAAAAACAACTTCTGTGTTGATACAGTTATATGAATAAAAAGTCATTCATATTTTTTGTTTTCAAGTTATAGAAATACATATATTGTTTTTTGTTTTTTTTAATATGTTGTTGAAATTAAATGTTTGAATAATAGGAATTAAAATGTCAGTCATATATAATTTTTCAGGGGAAATAAGTGTTACATACTTTATCTTTAATAAATATATATTTAGGGATTTTATGCCATATTATAACTTATAAAGATTTGTTTTAAGAGTTTGTTTTTTAACTAGAGTAATAAGAAACTAACAAAAGTTTGGAATTTTATAGCGTTTTTTAATATTTCTAAGTTGATTTTGCGGCTTCCAAGAAACTTTTAAGTTTGAATTATAAAAGTTCTATATATTTAAGTAATAAAGCTTAACCAAATGGGTCTTATGCACCACAGTCTCTTGACGATGCACTCGAATTCGATCCTTACTTGTAAATTGATTGTGTTACTGTCGATGCCTGGTTCGCAGTTTTAAAGAACAGGTAAATCAAATTTTAAGTAAAAATGAGAAAATCATTTTTGAACTGTCTCTACCTCTAACAAGATAAGTTTAAATATATGCACAATCTAATATAGCTTAATGCACCATTTACTTGTTTATTTTATGACAATCTGATCGTTGGTTTTTGTTAAAATCAAATAAATTTTCGTTTTCTATTTTTTTTAAAAGTATTATATAAATGATATTCAAGGGAAACAATCGATTTCATTTTCAAAATAATTTTGTCGATATCTTTGAGAAATTTTATAAAACATTTGTATTTTATTTTTTTATGCAGCAAAAATGTATAAAAACTGTATTACACACATTTTGCAAATACTTTTAAATATTTATAAAAGAAATATTTATTTTTAATTGTTGACTATTTTTAAGATAAAAATTTTAAACTTATAATTTTTAAAGATATTTATATACTTTTATTTATGCTTAAAAAATGGTTCTAACGTGTGACGTCAATAAGTCAAGTGGATCACATACTCTCGTAGTCCACTTGAATTCGATCCCCATTTATAGGGACATAAGACAAATGTAATTCAGTGGGTAATTTTTTTACACACAAGTATTGTAATAAAATACCATTATTCCAATCTTGCAAATCACTATATTACATAAGTACAACGGTTTTCCAGAATATCTTCAAGGGGGGAGGGACATTGCAGAGTGTTTGTGTGTAAGGGTAGCAGTACTAGTGGCCAGAATAATAGTGTTCAGATAGAATTGATAATATTAAATGGTTGAAACAAATGTGTTTTACAGTAGAACATAGGAGGTGGGCGCAAAAATTAATTTTGTTCCCTGACGTTAATCACCCTGGAAAATATTTGACCGCCCATGTCGGCACTCATAGTAGTTAAGCCACTCACTAGTGTATTTATCTATCTCACTTGAATTAAGTGCGAACGGCCGAAAAAAGGAATATTTAAAGGGTTGTAATGACTGAGATAAATGCATGGGCTTCTGGGCAACAACTCAACCAAGTTTTATTGCAATCAGGTGAATTTTCTCGATGAACATTCTTGACATATATACACACATGCATGCTTACATCAAAAAAAGTTTAAAAATAAATAAATATATATATGTGTGTGTGTGTGTGTGTGTGTGTGTGTTTGTGTGAATTTATTCTTGTAGTATTATATATTTATTTTGAGAACAACATGGGAGAACATAGTTTTCTTTTATAATATGTATGTGTCTCTGAAAAATTGACCCATCTTGTGAACCGTACAACCTCTACGAATGCTGTGGACCTCCTATATGTTAGAGATGAGGATAAGTTCTAATTATCATCGTTCTATAAAGGGTGTAAAAAAAGTGAAAGGGGCGTGAACGTAAAAAGTTATTTAATTTTTTTTTTTACTTTAACTATTTTACTAAAAATGGTAAAGTTAAGCTGACCATATTTTCTGTATGCCAAGTACCGACACAAATGCTCACAGAAAGAGGGGCGGGATGAAGGGGCAAAGCACAATAAACAAATGGGATGCTTTAAATCATTTTGTTACAAACTGTTGTGAATATTTTGCAGACTCATGAATAGTTTTTTAACAAATTTCCATTCTCACGAAGCTATCGTCAAATTGAGAAGATGTTGAATGGATGTTGCTCTGAGCAATCACTATATCTCTCAGAGTGGTTAACTTAAGAAAAATATTTCTTTGAAATGGTGAAATATTTGTAGCCATTTCTTAAAAATCATTTGAAAAGTTTTGCGAGTTCCATTCAGCTTCGAGTTACACAAATTTTTTTTAAAAATGTTGGCTTAACAAAACAATTGCTATTGACAATTGTCCATGGGGATTTTTTATTTACATTCGCAGATAGCTACATTTGGATGCAACAGTAATGCATAAGTTACCAAGACATGGTCCGCATGATGACGCTGAAAATTTTTATTGCGTTTAACTTTTCAGAGAAATAAGATAACACAAATTTGCTTGAAATAAGGTAGGTAAGTCGTCAATAACAAAAGTATGGACAATTCGGATGACTAGTGAAAAGTACAAACAAGCCGGATGACGAGTGAAAAGTACAAACAAGCCGGACGACGAGTGAAAAGTACAAACAAGCCGGACGACGAGTGAAAAGTACAAACAAGCCGGACGACGAGTGAAAAGTACAAACAAGTCGGACGACGAGTGAAAAGTACAAACAAGCCGGACGACGAGTGAAAAGTACGGACAAGCCGGATGACGTGTGAAAAGTACAGTATTAAGTGATAAAATACATATTACGACAGTTATGGCACTGTAGAGCACTGGGAGACACAAGAAACACTGCTCGTCATTCTCTTCATCCTGGTCTTGACTTAGTCTGGCTATTGAAACAAATTGACAAGGGCCAGAGAAGTTGAGCCATAAACAAACAGTTGAATAAGATACAGCTCAAAAATGATATTACTCTATTCAAGGCTTTACTCAAGTCAAGGCTATTACTCAAATAAAGGCCACTACTCAGGTCAAGGCTATTACTCTATTTAAGGCTTTACTCAAGTCAAGGCTATTACTCAACTAAAGGCCACTACTCAGGTCAAGTTTACCTTCTTATTATCGTTACTACTAAAATCAAGGCTACTACTCAAGTCAAGTGTACTTCTCATATAGCGCTACAACTCAAGTCAAAGCTTCTACTTAAATCAAGGCTACCTCTAGAGTAGAAGCGTTGGCCATATTTTGTAAGCGAGGAACTAAAAATAAAAATAATTAATTGCTGTGTTTTATGCAAGAGATATATCAGGTCAAGTTTACCTTCTTATTATCGCTACTACTAAAATCAAGGCTACTACTCAAGTCAAGTTTACTTCTCATATAGCGCTACAACTCAAGTCAAAGCTTCTACTTAAATCAAGGCTACCTCTAGAGTAGAAGCGTTGGCCATATTTTGTAAGCGAGGAACTAAAAATAAAAACAATTAATTGCTGTGTTTTATGCAAGAGATATATGAAATAGTTTTTTGTCAGGGTTATATGTCAGAACTATATGAGTGTGTTATTTATCATGATTATATGTCAGTGTCAGTATGGTAGGATTTGTCCGTAATTAATTGCTGTGTTTTATGCAAGAGATATATGAAATAGTTTTTTGTCAGGGTTATATGTCAGAACTATATGAGTGTGTTATTTATCATGATTATATGTCAGTGTCAGTATGGTAGGATTTGTCCGGTTCTGAAAATTTGTGTTTTTTGACCGGCTGTTCAACGACCATTGCGTTGCTATGGTGAAAGAGAACATCATTTCTAATATTAATTTCCCCGTCGCCTTGAATGACAAATGGCCATTATTAACAGATCTCAGTTTTCACTTGTCAATTTCTCGTAGACTTGGTGTTCATTTCTTTAGTCTTCACATCTATCTTTTGGGTCGAGATTCCACAGATGTGCTATTTATAGAACTAATGATGGTTAGACTTCCTACTACTTCAAAACAAACACATCTCTACAATAATTATTAGTAGCTGTGTTGGATGTAATGGACCCTTAAACATACATTGTTGAAATAGCGGACTTTATTTTAATTAATTTAGTGGTTTTAACACAACAAAATACTTCAGCCACTGGTAGGATAACAAATGATGTGTTTCCAAACAGTGATTTAGAATGATTTTTTATACAGAGAGACATGTATATTGGGAAGAGCTATTGGGTAGTCAGTGCGATAGAGGACAGAATCGTGGCGTTGTATTCCTTACAAGTAGCAATTGAATTTGGATTATATTTTGTGTGATATTTTCACATATTATTTTATTTCTTCACATTCTTAAAAACGAGCGTAGTTATTTTCTAAGATTTTAAGGAAACGTTATACATTAAAATACGAAACATATATATATATATATATCGGCTTTTATTTTAGTAAAGATTCAAGTTGTATGAATATAATTTGCAAAAAAAAAATTAAAGTAACAACTAAGGAACAATCCTAATCATTTTATAGGCAATTGATTGCTCATATATATATATATATATCGGCTTTTATTTTAGTAAAGATTCAAGTTGTATGAATATAATTTGCAAAAAAAAAATTAAAGTAACAACTAAGGAACAATCCTAATCATTTTATAGGCAATTGATTGCTGTGCAATCACATTTTTGGGAAAATTTGTAAAAAATCAGTTTTTATTGCGTTTTAGTGCGTATTTAACATGGCGAAATAAAAAAAAAAAAATGAATGTGTTCTTAATAAATACTCATATGACGTCTTATTGACTATTTTGGTCAAAGCTCAAAGTTTTTTTGATTTAATCACCACGTGTAACATAACTGATATGGTATAACCCCCTTGTTAAAAGTAAAATTAAAAACAAAAATGTGTCGCTCTCTAAATATATTTATATAACAAAGAACGTCTGCATGTATGTATGTCCCTTATGAGCTTCTATATCATTCATGCAGTTGCAATAACATTTTGTTTATTTCTTGTCTAGAAGCGCCCGCATCTTTCTGATTCATTACAACCATTTTAGAATATTTCGTTTTAGGACGTTGGCCCTTAATTTGTTTTCCCTTACAAGTGCTATGTAAATAAAAATTTTCGAATGCACCCCTATACAATTTATCCGTTGCGACAAAAATTTGTTGAGTTTTTGGGCGCAGTCCGGATACGTTTCTCTATTATTTGAACCATTTTAAATTATTTCGTGTTAAGCCTGGGGACCTATTTTTTTTTTCTTTCTGATAGGAGCTTTATAAATATACTTTCAAATAGAGCTAATTCATGGGTGGATGAACATTTTAATCAAATACAAAAAAACGACATATAATTGTGTGTGTGACGTAATTAGTAGAGTTCTGAATTATTACAAACATTCTACAATATTCAGTTTCTGGGCAAGGACATTATTGTTATTTTTGAAAATTGTATTTCTATCAATAAACATCTTGATGCATTCCTACACCATGCATCCAACGCCACACAACTTTAGTGCAGTTATGTGTGCACGCACTCAAATGGTTCTAAAAATAGGACCACCATTTTACTTTACTTAGTTTAAGGCCTGGGGACCCAAAATTTTCTAATAAGAACAATAAGATTATATAATTTCAAAAATAACTATTACATGCTTGGATGGAACGTAATCAAAAACAAAGAACTACATGTGCTGGGTGGCCGAGCGGTCTAAACTGTCTCAAACCAAAAAGCCGGTGGCTCGAAGATCAATCCCCACCAAAGCCATCCCAAGCACCCCGGGTGGATGGGACTCGTCAGCCTTGTACGGCAACCCATCTAAGAGAAGGCAAACTCTCAATTTAAACCAGGAGCCAGAATGATCAACAAATTGATCGTGGGCCCCCCAAATAGAAGAAGAAGAAGAAGAAGACATGTCATTTTGTATGTTACATAGTAAGTAGGTTTGACTCAGTAACACCATTGTACAATATAACATTTCAGAGCAGGTGGAGCCCTAAAATCGTTATTTTGTAGATCTAAATTTTGTTGTTTTTCTAATGTGAATTAAATAAATATTATTTTGAACAGAACCATTTTTTGGGTTTATGAAATTGAATAAAAATATTAAAAATGGAAATTTCATTTTGTGTGTGTCGTAATAAATAGAATTAAAAATTAGATTTTTTTTTTCAATATCCCGTTTAGTGCCGGGAGCCCTAAATTCATATTTTTAAATATGATTTGTATGACCTTGACTATTTAAATATATTTCGCGTATGTGTTTCTATACGAGTCATCCGTTCGTGACAAAAGTTTGTTCAATCGTTGTGCGCATGTCTGCAAAGGGTTCCAACTTGGTACAATCATTTTATTATATTCCTTTTTGGGGGCAGGGCCGTTAATATTTTTACTGTTTATGAGTTATATAATTTCTAACAGATCTAATGCATGTGCGGATCAATAGCAAAAGTGAGTGGGATAAATTTTGTAAATCCACGATTCTCATATGTACAGCTCCATGTGGCCTGCTCACGCGTCGAAAGTCCTTCTAATTTATTTGGGTACGCACCAGGCATAACATATTGTCTTCATATATATTTAAAAACACTAAATTAAACATGAACGCAGATTCTTTCTTTGAGTTGCAATGCAACGCATGTTGGGTTGTCGGTAGTTAGGATGAGGGGGATGCACGTGAGTGGGAGATATTTTTGGGCATTCTTGTTGTTCATTGCAATCCCTATTGGTAGGGATCGATTTCAAGTGCAATAGCACTTGTATGCATAACCATAGACAAGTGAACGTTGGTTAAGCATATTTTGTTTTATATATAATTGCCTTTAATTTAAAACATTGTAGTTTTGTAAAAAAAACTTATGATGAACAATTAAAGTGAAAAACAATTATAGAGGTCAGAAAATGTATTGCTTTTAATTTTTTTTACAACATACACATTTGTTATGAAAACAAAATTAACAACTCTAGCATGACACATACTTTTATGTAATATTTAAAAACCAAAAATTGAAAGCGATTCTTTCCCTTGAAAAGAAAATAACTTTTATACTTAAAAAAAACCTCATAAATGCTGAAAGATGAATTGATATAAAAGAAAAGTAAATTATAATTTAATTAATATTTTAAATTGGTAATAAGGCAATTCCAGCTGTCCTTGTAATTTATTATTATTGTTAAAATATATATATTTAATTATTTAAAAAAGAATAAACCATTTTTACTATTAAAAATATTAAAATTTTAAGTAAATTAATTTTTTACATCAATTACTGAATATTCATATTTACATAATAGTTATTGTAAATTACAGTAACATAGTGTGGGACATAATTATCTATAGTTATAAATCTTCAACAGCCTATAAATCTGTTTTAACTAAAAAGTTTTTTTAAATAAATGTATGCCTCTTTCATTATGTTTTTTTAAATTATATTTTGTATTTTAAATCTGTTTCTGATATTATTTTTTACACAATTGAACTCACAAGGGCATCCAAAAATCTGAAAACCTATTAGCTCACAAGGACAGACATAATTTTCAACACCAACGAACTCACAAGGAGAGCTATAAATGTCAACACCAATAAACTGACAAGAGCAGCTATAAATGTCAGCATCAGAGAACTCACACAGAAAGCAAAAAATGTCCACACCGATTAATTTAATGACATCCATAAATGTCAATAAAATTGAACTCAAAAGGACAGTGATAAATGTGAACACAAGGGAAATCACAAGGACGTCCAGAAATTGTTATTGCTATTTTTATATTTTAAGAGAGCGAGATATTTCTCTTGCCAGTCGCTCCCCGAAATTCATGCATTTTGTTTTGTCCCAGCTAATTTCTTGCAACTCAATCGACAAGTGTTTTATTCTACATTTAATAATAAGGTGGTCATCATAACCAAGGAATGGCACAGACAGAAACGGCAATCACAGCTATGCCTAGAAGTGCATGGATTAAACTACAGTAAAACAACATAGATCAGCTTAATCCATCAATGGCAGAGACAAGAACGTCAAACACAGCTTTGCCTAGAAGTACATGGATTAAAGTAACATTAAATAAGCAGAAATAATGATGTTAATATTTATGAAAGAATGCAATTAATATGCATGCAATCATACATAATATATTTCTGAAATAATACATGTAATACTTCATGAGCCACAATTGTCGTCACAGTTAATAGTAATAGTGAATTGTTCAGTATCTTGCTTAGATTTGTTTTTCCTCATGCTAAAATAGCATCGACACAAGCGCTATAAAATTACTCAGTCATCTCCATCAAAAGCATCTCCATGGCTGCTTAAAACAATACGAAGACTTTAGTGCTAAAAAGTATTTAATTCAAATTGTACGCATTTTTAAGATAATTTAATTTTTTTTTTCGTCTATAGCAAAAGTCATATTTTAATTGATTTTAACCCAAAAACAGTCATGTCTTTAAAAAAAAAAAATTCACAACTCAGTAATCTCACATTACGAGGTCTCTAAGTCATTCCTAGTAGACAGCGGAGTACAACAAGGCGCTATACTGGAATACAACGGTCTTCTACATTTTCTTCTTGATTCTTCTTTAATTTTCCTATAAGGATGGTGTAGATTACAATTTCTGATGTTAGACTGTTCAATATCGCCCACAAGCATGGAACACCAAGGTAAATAGAATAACTATTAATTCGTAAACTACTCTTCACAGAAAAAGGAGCGCTCACATAGCTAACAGATGAAGGACATTGAAACCAAGTACATTGAGACTCAAACGTGAATATTTTTAAGATATCGTCAAAAGCATCGCCTCTTAACATTTAAGCAAAATTGCAGTTTTGAAGAACGGAAAAAGCAAATTTTAAGTAAAGTAAGTGAAATGCTAATATAATTTTAACTTAACTTGTTACATTTCTTAAATGCAACTACCTCATGTCATTTAATTACAGTGGAACCTCTCATAACAAGTTTAATTCGTTCCAAACTCATACTCGTTAATCTAACAACTCGTTAAACGAAACAATTTTTCTCATACAAATCAATGTAAAATACGATCATGCGTTCCAGGCTGAAAAAATACAAATTTTTCAAAAAAATTTATTAACATGTATGTAAATAGAATTACTTATGAATTTGTTAAGGATTGTAACAACATTGAATACAATTTAGATTTGAAACAAAAAAACATGAATAAAAGTATGAATTTATGACAAATAATTAATCCCTTTTAACTAGAAAACTGTCTAAAGACATTTGTTTTTTCCGACGCTTCAAAATTTGACGAAAATGTGTCACAGCATTATCATTGAATACATTTGTAGCACGAATAGCCATCTCCTTATTAGGGCGATGCTTCTCAATGTACTATGCAATAGATTTCTATGCTTTCAGCATTTCTCTTATTGCGCTAGAAGATTGTTGCTCTGCTACTTCCTCTTCCATTCATTCATTTTGTTTTTGTTCTTGAGAAAAGTGCAGATCGTTGATGTTGACTAGATCAGCTGAGCTAACACCTTGTTCTCACTTTTCAATAATTTTACGTTTCCTTTCAACAGTTAGTGTTTCTCTCTTATGATTGTCTTCTTGTGTTTGTTTTTTTTTCTGCGAAGACCTTTTAGCACAGGTTAGTACACTTTGCACATAAAAAATTACGAATACTGTCCGATAACAAAATTTGTAATCGGGGAAAAATGGAACTTCCCGCTTTCTGCATAACTCGTTATGCGAAATGTCGCTCGTTAAGGGAGCAACGTGTTCACACTTTTTTTTGCTCGTTATGCGAATTACTCTTTATGGCAGGTGCTCGTTATGAGAGGTCCCACTTTTTATATTTTCGTAATTTATTGCATTACCTTATCTCGTTCATTATTATTATCTGTATTTTTAGCAAAACATTTTTTTTTTTAAATTTGAAAGTTATCTTCTGATATATTGAACTAAAATGACAAGTTCAGTGATAACAATAATGATCTCTGTCACCATATAAGCTTATGACGTCAGGACAAGGTCGGTGATAACAATAACGATCTCAGTCATCATATAAGCCTCTGATGTCATGACAAGGTCGGTGATAACAATAACGATCTCAGTCATCATATAAGCCTCTGTTGTCATGACAAGGTCGGTGATAACAATAATGATCTTTTTCACCATATACACTTCTGATGTCATGACAAGATCGGTGGTAACAATAATGATCTCTGTTACCATATGCACTTCTGATGTCATGACAAGATTGGTGATAACAATAATGATCTCTGTCACCATATAAACTTCTGATGTCATGACAAGGTCGGTGATAACAATAAGGATCTCTGTCACCATATAAACTTCTGATGTCATGACAAGGTCGGTGATAACAATAAGGTTCTCTGTCACCATATTAGCTTCTGATGTTAGAATATTAAACATCCAGTTCCACGATAGATACCACACACACTAGAGACGGTCTATGAGAACAATTAGCACTGCGACGGTTACCACATACTCAATAGAGAAGGTCTATGAGAACATCCAGTGCCACGCTAGTTACCCCAGTTCATGGATATTGCCCATGAGAGCATCATCCACCATACCATTCATTTACCACCAAACTTTAGACTTTCCAGGAGAACATCAATCTTCACACCAAGTACAACACACTGAAATATCCATGATTTTAAAGAAAACATAAAACAACGAGGCTATGGTTCAAATGTGGAAACACTTTTATATTTATTTATTTATCTATTTAGGCATTTTTGTATAGCGCTTACCTTACAGCTCTAAGCGCTTTACAATTATTTGAAATGTGTAAACTATTTAAACTGCACAAGTAAAATACAAATGAAAAACCAGAGACACTAGAAGAGTAACTACAATGCGAAAAATTACTATAGAAACAGTAGAGAAGGGCGCTACCCGCACTGAAAGACATGATTTCTCATTTGAGTTCTGACTCTGACTTTATCAAGAAAATCGTATAAATAATATCAATAACATTAATATTTGTTTTATCACTTTGCGACTCACAAATGTGTCGTCATAAGGTATAGTAAGCCATCTTTCCGTCTGCGAGAGACGATATTATCGTCATGAAGTAAATACACATTTAAATGAGTTTTGTTAAAAAAAACATTCATAAGACTATATCAAAACAATGTAATTATAGTATTATGAATTATATGTGATGTATTCATTCCATAAAATAAATATACTTGACCTCAAAAACAGTGTGTTAGTGATTTATTGAATGTGTTATACTATATTGATTGCGAAAAGAATTAGAAGTGATTTAATTGCAGGTTATAAGATTTAAATTGAGTCAAGAATTAGTCGTGATATAACAAATGTGTAATACTATATTGATTATGTCAAGAATTAGAAGTAATTTAATGACAGGTTATACCATATTGTTTTAGTCAGGGATTATATGTTATGTATTTTAATTTTTTTTTTACTCCTGAGGTCAGCTTAGCTCTAAAAAATAATTATTTTCATCCATTAAATGACCACACCCCATATAGTTGTCCCCACTAGTAATGTGCATGGGGATATGTCTCCCCCAGCTTCACACTTTAGCTAAGCCTCAGGAGACGGTCACAGCTTCTTAGGTGAGCACATTTTAAAGACAAGAAATATATTTAATTTTCTGACAGCTATTGATAGATACACGTCAATAGGTCGACCGATGATTTTTGTGAGATGTTTGTAATGGGGTGGTGTGAGAGATTTGGCGTATCATCCCTACAAGTAGGGAACGAATTCGAGAGTACGAGTGTTCTCGCACTTTCAGACCAATAGACTAAAATCAGCCTTGTTTGAGTAAGCTTTATGAATTAATATATATATTTATTTTATAATTAAAAATTCAAAGAGAGCTAGAAAGCGAGCTAGAAACATTTACCTACGCAATATATCGCAAAAAAAAATGTAATTTTCTTATTACATTTTTTTGTAAAATTATATTGTCACACACGCATTTAAAAATATTTGTGTGCCATGAAATCCTTTAAGGGAGCTTAAAAAAAAATAATATAGCATTTATTTCCCTTGTAAAAATATTTATGGCATAACTATCCTTTTCAAAAGTTTTTAAACAATGAAATACATTTAAATTTATATATATATATATATATATATATATATTATAACATTAACCCATACAATGAAAATTATTTTTAGTTATTTGACTGTAAAATCTCTAAAGTTTTGAACTGCATTTATTTTATACTTTTTAATACATTTTAGATGGGTGAGTTTTTTTTTTTTAAGAAGTTTTATTGTTTTCTAAATATTTTGCTAATCAAGTTAAATAAAAGTGTGTATCATCAATCATCAATGTTAAGGTTTTTATATTAGAAAATATTAAACAATTTAAATGTAAGCTAGATAAAAAATGAAGAAAATGTGTATTAAACCAACTTAAAACTAAACAATAACACTCAGGTAACACAATGTCACTGTTGTAGTAGTCTCAACTTAGTGTCAAATCCTTGCTATGCAACTAAAACCGAAAAAAACCTACCTACTATGTAGTCCCTGCGGAATATGAAGTCTTTGATATTCCTATCGTATTTACAATCGTGGCTGTTCCAGCAGTAGTTGAACTCTTTGCTGTTTCTAGAGTATTTAAACATTGTGGCTGCTCGTATAGAAACAAAATTTATACGTAGCTACTGTCATTGACACTTTCCTGGGATATAAATAAACTACAACTACAACAGAGTTTTGGGGCATAAAAATTCAAATCACATGTCCAATTTATTGTTTCATATATTCTGCTTCTTTATCTCCAGATATGTCCTAAATCAGACTATGTCTGTCGGAGTTCTCTGTCAATGTGTTAAAATCTGTAACCAGAAAAAAGCCTCTGTCACCCTCATCTGCTGTAAAGTTCAATAAACAACTTGTTTGATTTGTCTCAACACACATCTCAGGGGAGAGCTTGTTCATAAATTACTTTTAAAACATCACATAGGTCTTCCACTTAACATACAGACAATCGGCACACAGTACATGAAGGAAGAGTTTCCTGCTCACTAAACAGCTAAACCAAAAAAGGCTGTTATTTGTATATATATGAGTTGACTAAATATTATGTGACTTTAGCGAGGCAATTAGGACAGCAAAGAAGCCAGAAAAAGAAATGAAGCTTTCTTCTAAAATGTTAGACAATTTTTCTGAGGAACGTCCTGGTGAATTACATGAACTGTTTCAAGAAACTACAAAAACAAATGCAGACCATAACTATAAAAGATACTGTTGTGAAATAGATTGTTGTGAATGTTATGTAGGGGAAGTGGTTGATTGTGAGAGTGTTTTTAAGTTGTTGATCGTGAGGTCAGAGCGTGAAGTTGGTTCGTGGTGTGGAACGTTAGTGTATGCTGAGAGATTTGTAGGGATATAAAAGGGTTGTGTGTTAGTTGGTCGTTAGTACGAGACTTTGGGAGAGCTGAGCCGCGAGCAAGAGTAGGAGAGAGAGACAGGTTGATTGTTAGGACGAGTCTTTGGGAGAGCTGAGCCGAGAGCAAGAGTAGGAGAGAGAGACAGGTTGGTTGATAGGACGAGTCTTTGGGAGAGCTGAGCCGAGAGCAAGAGTAGGAGAGAGAGACAGGTTGTTTGTTACTACGAGTCTTTGGGACAGCTGAGCCGAGAGCAAGAGTAGGAGAGAGAGACATGTTGGTTGTTAGTGAGAGTTGTGACATGTGTAGAGAGGAGTTGAATTGATGTGTCGGAGTTCAGTAGAGTCGTAGACTTAGATTCACGTTGTTAGAGTGAGAGAGGACTTTTGATTGATAGGTTGTGTATTTTGACCACAAATGACTTACTCAGTTGAGAGGGGATTTTTCTCTATTGAAAGTGTATGGATTGATATATATTCTACGCGCCACACCTGTTATTGAATAACAGTATCCTGATTTGTATAGCATATAATAAAGTAGTGTGTAGTTACACTGGACCTTGTGTTTATTATGTGAGAGAGAAGCCGCTATTGTGAAGTGGTAGCCTGGACCAGGCGAGATTCAAATACCCTAGAAAACGCTAAAATATTTAAACACAAAAAATGTTTAACAAAAGTCTTGCCAGCTGTTTACAAAAACACAAAGCATTAGTATGACGATAATATTGTGGTGATATTTTACAGCCTTAATGAATGATATTGAGGCGACCATAGACTCTATTAGAGAAATAATATTTATTGCAGGTATTATCAAGTATATGTTCTAGGTTGTAATTATAGTATAAGAGCAAAGGGCGACCAAGTGATTATTTTTCATGAATTTTGCCCCACCCCATCCCCTCCAGTCCATTTTTCTCTGGCCAAACCACTTTAGAAAAACAATTTACAGAAATGTAGATTACTTTAAATTAAAATGTTAAAGGTCAAAGTATTAATTAGATGTTTATTTATTCATATTCCCAATCATATTATGTTATAAAAAGAATGTAAATATTAATAGTTTCCCCATCATTGTTTGCAGAATGTATCCATATAACCATTTCAAAATATATAAATATTGCGGTTTCGGCTTTGCCTGAAAGTCATTTTAATATTTTGGTTTCGGCTTCGATTTCGTTTGAAAGTCACTTTAAGCTTTTGGATAGGGCTTCGGTTTCATACGAAAGTCATTTTTAACATTCGGCCTGGTTTCGGTTTCAGCTGAAATGACGAAATCACTTTCGGTCTGTCCCTAAATCTAACAAGATAAGCTTTAAATGTATGCACAATCTAATATAGCTTAATGCACCATTTACGTGTTTATTTTACGACAATCTAATCGTTTATTTAATCAAATCCATTTTCGTTTTATTGCACGCATTTTCCCTTAGGGAACGTGACTTGCTTCGTGGGATAATCACCGCCCTCTTGAAGAGATGCCTAAAAGAAACACTGGAATAGAGTACCAAAAATAACATGATATTATAAATGATTTTATTTTAACAATAACTTTTCATGAACTCTTTCAATTCCTGTAATCCAGTTTTTGTGAAATCTAACTTCAACAAATAACACTTAAGTTATTAATTTGTCTCTATTTCCTGTCCATTTTAATCTCTCTCATCTGTTGGGGGAGCTCTTGGACAAAAAGTTATTGTCTTACTGTACTTGTTTTTATTTAAATCTTTCACACGCCTTGTTCCACTATTTTCTTTTTTTTCTAAAAAGGATAAAAAATGATTTTCAAGGGAAACAATCGATGTCATTTTCTTAAAGATTTATCAATATCTTTTAGGAATTTATTATATATTTTGTATTTTTTTTTCATGCAGAAAGTTTCAAATAAAAATTGTTTTACATAAATATTGCAAATACTTTAAAATATTATTAATAGTTATATTTGTTTTCAAGTTTTAAAATTTAAAAAAACAAAAACTTTAAAAATATTTTTTAGGGAAAATAAAATGCCATTAATTATGC
>CAXITT010000632.1:319871-427371 GCA_964033795.1 Lymnaea stagnalis | reverse complement strand
TTTCTACTGGATTTTAAACGAAAATAATATAAATTAATATACAAAATGAGTGCATATTAATGGGCAGTTTATATTTATTTTTTTTTTAATCATAAAATTAAACAGATAAAAGCAGGTGGGGAATTATTCATTATAAATATAAGCCAAGTATTGACATCAAAATAAAAAGCCTTCTACCTGCCTACACGTTAAAGCTAAAACCTCTCCTACTTTGAAAGGCATGCTTTTCCGATGAAATATATTGTGAAAACAGATTGCACATGTTTGGTAATGAACAAATTATTTTTAAAATTTGAGATCCTTATGGGTATATAAATGTATTATAATAAAGTGTCATAGAAGTCTTTTAACTTGTTAAATTGCAAAAAATAAGCCAATACATATAGAGAAAATTGAGAACAACAGTAACTAAGACGCTAGCGGACAGTACGATATTTATAAGCGTATAGTACAACAAGATTAGATTTAAAAATACGGTTCAACTAATATATCGAGCCTAGCATGATTGAAAGTAGCCGCTAATGGATCCGAGGCAAGAGGCTAAGATGGAAGCCTCGGGCTGATGATTCTAGCTTCACCGCCCCGAGAAAGCTGCAACTAGGAAACCTTTTCGTGCCACCTACTTCACAAACTTTTTGCTGGGTGGTAACCCACTGTAGAACCCCTCTTAAAGGGCGTCCGTCGCTTCAATGGGAATAGTTGGGGAAGATATCAGGACGTAAATTTACCATTCGTCTTCTAGAAAAGTTCATCGTTTGCACTGTGTGTTTGCACAGTGTCGGACCGACAGGGTGTCTTTTGGTTAGGCCGGCCTCCAGCGGAACCCGATTTAGCTGACTCGGAAAGGGGAGGGGGGGTTGTCCAAGCAAAGGAGCATTCTCCAACATGCCACTTCACGGCTAAATATTCGGGCTTAGAAGTGGTGCTTTGGGGAGGGCATAAGGAGCTTTAGCTTGACGTCCTGCTAATGCCATTTTCTTATGTGATATATATATATATGTATGAGGCAATCAATAACAGGGAGAGGGACAGAGCTGGGCAATGGTAATATTTGATGATGGGCGGAAGAGATGGGACCTAAAGGGTAGGGATAGAGATGGGAGAACTGAAATGAGGGGACAGTTGATATTATTTAATCGCTTCCTCCATAGAAGTAAAGATCGAATTCGTGAATTCTCTAGCTATTATATATTTACACTGTATGTATAGTATGTTCGTAAATAATTTGCAATAATATTAATTGCACCTAACGGACTATTCATTAGTAAGTTATCCCTAGAAGCAGGAAGTGATGTAAAGTGGACAATAGTTTAATATAAGACGTATTTGTCCACTTTGTTAGCAAGTGGATAGGGAAGCGATGGTTGATCATATTTAATGTTAGATATACTCCTCTTAAAGTTGAACATTTATAGGTTTTATCTAAAAAAAAGAGATATTTAAAAACAAAAAAATGTTTTTAAACATTTGAGCACCAAATGCACAAAATGTGTTTTAAAAAAATTAAATACTTTTGAGAAATTAAAAAAAAAATATGTCCATTTGTTACAACAATTTTCAACAATACTTACTAAAACATGGTGTGAAAGAAATCGATTCTTTGCCTTGAAAACAAATTTATAGCTTTAAACCTTCTTCTAAAAAAAAATAAATAAATTGAAAACATAATAGAAAGTCATGTGAAAGCTTGAATTAAAGGAAAATAAGACAATAATTTTTCGGCTGACAGCTTTCCCAAACAGACAGGAGAGATGTAAATAGCACAGGAAATAGAAATAACTTAAGTGATCGAAATAGTTATTTAATGAAGAACGATTTTCCAAAAATGAAGATTACAGATGTAAAAAACAACAGATAAAATATAACTTTTCAAATAATTTAATGTGTAATTCCATATAATTGTATCTACCCTCTACATTAATAACGGTGCTCATGGCTTTTTTGACTTGTAGACAAAGTGCGTGAGTAGGGGCTCCCATATAAATCGAGTGCAAATCTAAGCTCTATGGCTCAAATGGTTAGGAGCAATTTTTGCACGTGCTCTGTTATGCTCAGTGACACTTTCTCAAATGTTTACAATAGCTATCTCACCATAATGTTTTACTGTGCCCAGGTAAACATAACAACATTACAATAGCTATCTCACCTTAATGTTTTCATGTGCCTAGGTAAAAACACAACATCAACACACTACCTGTGAAACCACCTTGTTTTAATGTGCCCCATAAAAAAAAAAAAATAAACAAAATTAATCTTCAAGTAACTTCAGGAAAAAAAAATATAATTAATTACTTAAATATTTTTTTTCTGATGTGATATTAAATATACAAACAAATGTATGGCATCTTTCCGTCTGCTGAAGACGATAGATCCAATCCTTGAATGGCAGTCTCTGTTACATTTCCCACGCACGAATGCGGTGGAGCAGCATTTACCAGCCTTCCTCCTCGCTCTTTTTGTAGCTGTTTCCGCCCTGTTTTTGATCCTCGGCATGTAGTGATCCTGCCTTCACGATGCCCCACCATGAGGATCGATCCTCTGCCAGCTCCTCCCAGTTTGAGATGTCGATGTTGGTCGAATTCATGTCTCTTTTGCATGCCTAAGTATCTCAGACGAGGCCGTCCAACTGACCTTTTCCCTGTCGCCAGCTCGCTGTATAGCACGTCCTTTGGTATGCGACCAGGTTGCATTCGCTTGATATGTCCAAGCCAGCGGAGGCGTCTTTGGATTAACACGGCTGGGACGCTACACATGTTTGTTTGGGACAGAATATCCGTGTTGGGGTCTTTGTCTTGCCATTTAATGTTAAGGATGTGACGCAGGCATCTAAGGTGGAAGCCATTTAGCCTTTTTTTGTGGTTAGAGTATGTGATCCACGACTCGCATCCATACATAAGTGTACTCAGTACGCAGGTCTGGTACACCTGCAGTTTAGTTCTTGTTGTGAGTTTGGCGCTTGACCAGACTCTTTTCTTCATTCTGGCCATAACAGTTGTGTCCTTCCCTATCATTCCACTTATCTCATTCTCAATTGATATGGTGCTCGATATGTTGGATCCCAGATATGTGAATCTGTCAACTGTATCCAAGTCGTAGTCGTCGATGGCGATAGTGGGGAGGGAGTCAGCGCCATGTGCCATAATACTAGTTTTCATTAGGCTAATTGTCAGGCCAAACTCTTTGCAGGCAGTGGATAGGCTGGATACGAGGCTCTGCAGGCCGTAAAGTGTGTGAGATACCAAATTGGCATCGTCCGCAAACAAGAACTCCCGCATCAAGACCTTTATTGTTTTAGTCTTAAATCTAAGGCGGGCAATGTTGAATAATTTGCCGTCATCTCTAGTGTGGATGTATATCTCCTCGCTGTTGTTCTGAAAGGCATACTGGAGTAGGATGGAGAAAAAGATTGCAAATGAAGTAGGAGCAAGCACGCAACCTTGCTTAACTATATAACCCTGATAATTATAAATGATATTTAACAAAAACATATAAACCTCTGTTCTATAACCTTACATTCCTTTCAGGTAATTGATATATTTTACATAGACCCAAACATTTATAAACGACACGATGTATACAATATTGTTATTAGCAAAGATAAGTGATACATTCAAAAAATGTTTTGTTACAATTAGCAGACATCGACAATAGATAGATTGTAACTATGTTTTGTTAAATCTTGTAGAAAGCAAAAAGAACATTATTTTGATGAAATGAAATTGAAATAGTTAACAATAGTCTTTGCACTTAAATTAATCATATTAATTCATCAATAAAGGAGGATATTTCCCCGTTTGGTGGAGGACGAAAGAGGTGTGGGAACGATAATAAAAATCATGTGAGATTTTTTAAGCGTACATTTTTTTAAAGTAACGTTTTAATTCTACCCTTTATATATATTTATACATATCTTTAAATGGAATATACACATACTAGTGTAAAGTTGGCGAGAATTCCTTTTGTACAATATGCCTAGGTGTAGGGATTGAGTTTAATCGGACTTCAGCTTTAAAACTATTTATTCTTCACTGTGTCGGCGCTGTCTTTTTAAAGGTGATTAGTATGTGGGAATAAAATATTCATTTCTATTGAAGTTGTTAAGTTCAAGATTTTATGTTAATAAAACGAAGCAAAATAAATTAATTTTAGTATCACTTTTAAGAAGAATTTGATTTACTTTTGTAATTTAAATGTTTTTTTAATTAAAAAAATGCTCACCAAAAAAAAATTTAAAATGTATCTAAAAAAATCCGAAATGATATTGGCAAAAAAGGTGTTAAACGAAAATGATTTTTGTCCTTTAAAACAACAACCAACAAACAACAAACAAACAACCAACAAACAAACAACAAACAAACAACAAACAAACAACAAACAAACAACAAACAAACAACAAACAAACAACAAACAAACAACAAACAAACAACAAACAAACAACAAACAAACAACAAACAAACAAACTAACAACAATGTAACACAATGTATGTGTAAGCTTGAATTTAGAACCAGGAAAATATGATACAAACTTTTGAGCTAAGGGCCTTTCTTAACAAAAATGGTAGATGAAAATGCGGCAAGAAATAGAAACAAATTAAAAACTAACATGATCGCAATTTTTTTTCTCGAATTTGGATTTTCCAAAACCAAGATTGAAGAATGTGAAAGAAAAATTATGTAAATTTGTTGTTCAAAATAATATAATTTAGAATGTCATGCTATATTACCTACCATCTACTTTAATCACAATACTGATGGTTATTTGATTTGTAGCCATTTTTGTTGACTAGGAGTTACATAGAAATTAATTGTCAATGTGAGCTGTATGACTCAAGTTGTTTGAGAGTTACTCGTGCATCGAGCTCCCCTATGCTCAAATTGTTGGAGAGCCATTGATGCGCCTAGCTCCCATATGCTCAAAATTTCTACAATACATCTGATACCAACTTTCCTAAAGGTCCTCAAATAAACAACAATACAAGACTCCTGGAACCAACATGTGTTAATGTGACCAATGAAACAAAACAACACTATTGTGATGATTTGTGTCTAAATTTTGTAAATTCTTCCACCGTAAAATCGCTCTTGTTAAATAATACCCCTACCATCAGTTTGCCCTTGCCGTACAATAACCCGAGTAATCTCTTTTGTTATTAATGGATTCCGACATGCGACGGCTCAAGCAACAACGTGATTCTCCGCCCCCCCCCCCTTCCTCTCCCTTATCATTGTTCTGGGTGGTAAGTCAAATCCTTGAGTTTATGCATCAGAAGAAAAGGTTTAACAAACCTAGGAAGAATGTTATTTTCACTTACTTATGTTGTAATGATAAAAAAAAATTTTTTAAAAAAAATAATAAAAAAATTAAAAATGAACAAATTCCATCTCAATTCTCATCTCTCTGAATATGTATTAACTACTTTATAAGGCATATTGCTTGATAAATGCTTAAATTTCCATTGATATAGCATAAGCTTAAGGGCAGAACAAAAAATTATTATATTTTATTATATTTTGCCAGAATTTATTAGTAAGTTAGTACACAATTGTACAGTGGGGGAATTGGTAGACAGAGGAAATTCCTCTAGCTAATATTAGTTCGTTAGCCTGACATCAGTCAACCAATCTTACCTGTAAATGATTCTTTAAAAAACTTGTATTCAGGGTGACAGGAACAGGAGAAACCACCCATAAAGTTGCCACACACTTGGTCACAATCATTGGTCAGATAGCTGGAACATTCATTGATGTCTGGAATAACAGTTGACAGTCAACTCTATTGGTATTTGAATTAATATATAACAAGACATATTATTGGCATGTAAAATTAAAATGTTTAGATTTAGTATAACACCAATTGTATTCCATAAAAAAGCAAAAAGTAAGAATGTACCCTCTCCGACATGGATATTTGATTTTCATAATAACAATTTTAACAAAATGTATCCTGTTATATATAATAAATATTCGTTTCTTAGTTTTAATTTAATGTTTAGAGGTTGAGCTTAATGTTAAATTAAAATTTAAACTCACATAATCTAAACGTGGATGTCTTTTACTATTTTCTAATTAATGGTACACATTGTAAATATAATGTCCGATCTAAAGGACAAAAATGTCCAGAAGAAATAGGACCAACAATTATCCTGAGTAAATTTTTTTTTTATAAGTTGGAGAACAACATATTTTATGTTTTTAGCAGGCACTAGTTTGAAATAAAAAAGATTAACCTGGCAAAATAATTTACTTTGATATTGTCCATTTTCTACAATGTATCATTCTAAACATTGACAACTGGCACTGCCAAAACTGTTGACACACATGTTTTCCCAGCCTGACAGATCAGGAGTCCAGCAGTACACTGATCTCCATCTCTGTCACAGTGTGCTACTATGGTTACAAAGAACATGGAAATATAGTCAGCAACGGTATTCAAAATTTTGTCAATTTAAACTAATTTTTCATGTATTAAGTACAAATATTACCTGAATACATGAAAAACAATATTCAAACTGTTAAACTTACTTAAAATTCCTTGAAGACTGTATCCACTTTTACATAAACAATATTCAGTGTTAGTAGCTTTTACAAAAGTACAGATGTCATCAAATTTGGGATCACACACAATGTCCCTTGAAATTCAGTTTTAAAAACATTGTCACTCATATACATCTGTGTTAAATACGCTATAAACATTTGGTACAGTAGTACTTTTTTACACATATTAGCAAAGCTTTGCTAATTTAAGATATTATATTCATTAAATGGATTACAGAAATAAATGACTTCTATAAAGCCCTTTTCAAACATTAGAATTACATTTCCTGTTTTCAGTGGTTTAGGAAGGAGGGTGGCAGGTAAAAAGTGTGTTCCCCTCCAGGGAGTACTTTTTCTCTTATATGGAGGGGTGGCATTTTCATCAAAATGCATATATATTTTTTTTCTTGCTTGTAAGCGGTAGAGAAAATCTTGACCCAAGCTGGTGGCACTAGTCCAAGCTACAACACTGCATGTGGTACAGATTGATATTAATTCAATTCATTCATATCTGTGTATTTCTTAATTCTTACTTTTGACACAACTTTTTCTGTCAGTCCTATAGTGTATCAATAGTTACACTTGCAGTTGAAGTTTCCTGTCAGTCCCCACAGTGCACCAATAGTTACACTTGCAGTTGAAGTTTCCTGTCAGTCCCCACAGTGCACCAATAGTTACACTTGCAGTTGAAGTTTCCTGTCAGTCCCCACAGTACACCAATAGTTACACTTGCAGTTGAAGTTTCCTGGTGTGTTCTCACATATATTCTCACAGTTGTGGGTTTTTGTTGTACATTCATTGATATCTGAGACACAAACAAATGTTATCATTTAATAATTTAATACTCAATTATAGCTACGAGATTATATCTTTCTAGAAAATCAAGATGAGCATAATTGATATGTTGAAATGGATTGTTATTAAATTATATATTATTTATTATAATTAACACAAAACCCCAGATTAAAAAAAAATAAACAAAAATGAACTCAATTATATCTATCAGACATACCCTCACACATGTTATTTTTATTGCTGGTCTATCGTTTCCTACCAAGTCAAGAACAGCTGCCTATGTGTTGACACAGTCTCCAACTAATAGATCACAGTTGATGTCTTCAGTGATATCTAAATGAACAGGTTAATTGTAGGATGACACTGTACATTTAGGTATTCATTGATATTTTAATGAACAGGTTAAATTTAGGATAAAATTGTACATATAATTTATGAAAAAAAAACATCTTAATTAAAAGACATGATACAATTTAACTAGGAAATGTCGCTTTTCCCCCAAAATAAAAAAAAATAATTAAAAAATGAATTTCTTACCTATACATTTGTGTCTCCACTCAGAGTGTATCCAGTTTTGCATTTATATAAAGCAGAGCAATTTCAAACTGAGCAAGCATGTAGTAAACGCTACACTGAGCAAGCCTGGGAAAAAACCCTTCTCCTTAAACAGGGTGGCAGTAGTTTGTTCTGATAGAATTAAACATTTGTTGTTACAAATTTGTTCAGCAAAAATTGTTTTACATATTTAAAATACCTTAATTTCCCAAGGCTTTGATTTTTAATATAGCTTTGATTTTATTTGAACTGTTCATCTTTTGCATTTAATTTATTTGAACTATTCCTACTTTGCTTTAAAAACATTTGAATTATTCCAATCTTGCATTAACTTAATTCAAGCTATTCCCATCTGGCATTTAATTCATTTAACTATTTCTGAGTTGCATTAAATTCATTTGAACTATGGCCACCGGGCATTTAGTTCATTTGAACTATATCTATGTTGCATTAATTCATTTGAACTATTACTTTGTTGAATTGAATTTAGTTGAACTATTTCTTCCTACATTTAAATCAATTAAACAATTCCCACATGGCCTGGAGTTCATTTGAAAAAGTCCTTCTATGAATAAATTTAATTTTAAATAAATATACCTTGCTGGCAAGTTCCATTACAATGTTCAGTTTTTATTTACTTTTGACAGGATAACTGACCTCAGTGTTTGAACACAATTTGTTTAATGTGTGTGTTCTCTCTGCACACTCATCAATATATGATCAATAATGATCGTGGTTCAAGATAAAAATATATATGGATAGCATTTTTTTAATTTTAAAGAAACATTTTTGTTCACAATTTTGGGGACATTGTGTATACGAACTTTCCTATGTTTAAAAACCAGATATCCTATGTTGTTTCGTGTGTATGTCTTTCCAGGTTAAACAGTTATATAATTTTCTAATTTTTTTGGAAACTGCATTTTAATATATTATAGTGGAAACAGCAAGGACGCAATCTGCCTTTTTTTTTGTAAACTGCATTTTTATAGAAGTTTTATGTGGGTTGTTAGCCACTTTTGTTTGTAGAGTGCAACCTATGAGGATTTTTTTTCCTGGTTCACAGTCACTGTGCGGGGCATACCTCTCCCAAACATCTTCACTGACACAGGAATCAGATTCAAAAACCATTAATATGGATATCGTACGATGTTTTAGCATCAAAAATGTATTTTGCAATAAAAGCTTGCATGCAAACTTGACTACCTACGTAGTCTAGCAGCAGTTTATATTACTTTACATGGCGTGGCCAAGCCTTATTTTGCAAAAGATTCCACATATATAAAAAAATGTTGAAAAAAAGAGGAAATGATATTAACCGGAAGGAAGTAAATACATTTCTCCTAGGTTTGACAACATAAAAAGTCCAATGGCCGTAAGCAACGAACACATCTAAAGATGTTGCATTCACGATGTTACCTACATTTGTTTTGTCTTTTTCTTTTCTTGTCTTTTTTTGTTATATTACAATGAGAATCAATAAATGATCATTTATTTAATTTAGTGATCATTTTGGCTCCTGGTTTGAATTGAAAGTTAGCCATCTTTTTGTCGGGGGTTTGATTGGGCTTTGGCTGGAATTGAACTCCCGACCACCAGTTTGAGATTAGCTCAGTTCAGACCATTCGGCCATCGAGCACCAACGCTTTGGTCCTTCTTAAAAAAGACGGCAGCATGACTTCTTGTACGTCCGCGCATACGCGTTATGTAAGACCTCACGAAACAGATGAATTGCCCCAACGAGTCCGACCCCATGATCCTTTACTGCGAGGGCGGCTGCTGATTTTTTGTGTTGGGGCGCCCAATAATTAAGATCAAACTTATCCCCCAAAAATGTCCGGAAAAAAATCGTAAGACACTATGTCTAATTTGTATTAAAAAAATTAATTTAATAAAAAAAAAAAAAGTTGTATTAAATCTGGTAAATTAAACAAAAAATTAAAAAAATATATAAACCATAAATTTTATGAGTTTGATCTTAATTAAATCTAGACCATTATGGATTGTTCTGTAACTGGTTTAGGTTGCCCAGTGCAAAGGTTCTGCCTTTTCGTGGCGCACCGGACTAGTAGGGTTTCTATAACCCGAAGCTAAAGAACCTGGCATTTTCTGCCAAAACCAAATGTCGCCTTGAACAAGTGTTTTCAGGCAAATTCTCCCCCCTCCCCCAACCTCCCACCCTAAAAAAATAAAAAAAAATAAAACAACATAAAATTAAATTTAAGAAATGGTTTAAACTTGGTAAAATTTCGTTTAGTTTACCTACATCTGTAGTGTTAAATATTCTAAACTAAAAATATTTTAATTAATCTACAATAATAAATTAAATTAATCTAAAGTAAACTTATCTAAAGTAAAATAAACGATTATTAACTAAAGACATGTAAAGTGAAGACATGTATTATATTTAACCTGAGCTGAAATAGTCTAAACTTAACCAATATAAAGATCTAAATCCAACTATTCTAAACTAAACTAACTTTAAACTAATTTAAAGTAGGTTGGCCAAACGGGAATTGAAATATTAGCAAACATTATGCAAGGAGGTTGCAACATGGAACATGTCTTAATTAACTAGTAACTAGTCGGGATCTTTATGGCTACCTAATTATATAGTTTTTAATTTGTTAGGATAGTTATGGCTATCTAATTATATAGTTTGTAACTAGTCGTTATCTTTATGGCTACCTACTTAAATAGTTTTCAACTCTCGGGATCTTTATGGCTTCGTACTTAAATAGTTTTCAGCTAAAACATGTCCACTGACTTAATTTCACTGACTTCACCAAATAAACATCTTGATAACTACATTCAATGATTTCTTTTCATAGTTCCTTTGGTTGGTGATATTAATATTTTCTTTCGTTTTACTCAAATTTTTATTGGAATAAAAAATGTTTTGATAAATGGGGTGTATCGTTGTATGTATTAATTCATAAAGTTCTCTCACTGACATCGGTAAAATACATTTGTATTAGACATTTATGACATAGAATTATGAGTTAAAGAAAGTACAATAATAGACTTAAGAGTAAGATTCTACTATCTCTTTCTTTATCTCTCTCAATATTGCTAATTCTATCCCTCTTCATTTCTTATATCTCTTTCTCTAATTGTCTCTCCAACTCTCTCTGTTTCTCACTCTTTCTTTCTTATTTCATCTTTGGCAATTTTCTCTCTTCCTATCTCATTATATCACCCTCTAACTCTATATATTTCTCTCTAACTCAATTTCTCTATCATTAAATCATTTTTCTATCATTATATATATTTATATATAGTTCTGTCTTTCTCTATCTCTTACATATTATCTTTCTATGACTCACTCTCTCACTCTTCATCTCTATCAAACCTTTGTCTGTTAATCTCTCTCTATCTCTCTGTATATCAGCCTTTCTCCATATCTCTAAATCTCTTTGCTATTCTTTCTGTATCACTCTCTATTTTATACATCTCTCTCTATCTCTCTTTCTGTCATTTCCTGTCTCTCTATTTCTCTCTAAATCTCTATATCTCTAGTGTTTCATTTTTATCTTACTTAGTTTACATGTTTTTAATAATTGTAACGCGCTTAGAGATTTAAAGTAATCGCTATATCAAAATGCCTAAATAAATAAATAAATCAATATCTCTCTGTCTTTCAATATACCTCTCAATCTTTATTCATCTCTCTCTATCCTAATGTCCACCTCTCTCTCTATCTGTATCCATCTCTCTAAATCTCTATATCTGTAAGTCTTTCTCCATCTCTCTGTAATTCTTTATTCTTCTCTTTCTTCTTCTTCTTCTATATATTAAGGGCCCACGATCGATGTATTGATCATTTTGTCTCCTATTCAATGTTGTTTTGCAATGGGGATTTCCAATGTTTCTGTGCCTGGTTATGATGAGGATATTTCACTGATTGCAAGTGCCACGTTGTGCGGGAATCATGCACTAGGGGTTTGGAGGCTTGAGGCAAATGACACAAATGTGTCTAGTTTTGTCGTCTCAACTGTTCCTTTGAAAGCTTGCTCCAGTCCCTGATTGTATTGTGCAGGAATGAGCAGCTCCTATACTGGCTTCTTGATGGTATAAGCCTGATTGCCTAGCATGGCCTTGTCACTGTCTATGGGGGAGAGGGACGCGTTTTTGTTTAATACTGGAACAGTGGACCAGCCCATTATTTTTCTGTTCATCATGGAGAGCTTGGACAGTCGTCGTCGTTTCTCCAATGGTGACCAGCCTAGTGTTTCCAGCATGCTGCCAACACTGGAGGTATTCCTGTATTGGTTCAGGACAAAGTGTGCTGCTCGTCGCTGGACCGCCTCCAACCTGTCAATGCTCTTCTTGGTAAATGGGTCCCAGAATGAAGATGCATAATCTAAAACCAGACGGACTAAGGCTTTATATGCTCTTTCATTTACACAGGTGTTGCCAATCTTTAGATTTCGGCTTAAGAACCCCGGAGTCTTGTTTGCTTAGTTACATACATTGTAAATGTCCTCGTCCCAGCTGACCTCTCATTAATTATCTCTACAAAAAAAAAATTAAAAATGAATTTCAAATCTTAGTTTTAATTAATATTAATTATTAGCATATCAAATTATTTATTTTTATTAACAATTATGTCAGATTTTGTAGATTAGAAAAAAGGGTGAATTTTCATCTCTATATAGAATTGGCCAGCAAAAGTCGAACAAGACGGATCAAACAAGACGAAGGCTTTTTATATATACGCCTGAGTTTGTTCAATGAGTTCACTAGCGCCTAAAATATAATTCCCGATAACTACCCTAATGATATATATATATATAATTATAGTAAAGCGGGCGGGCTACGGCACGATCATACAGTATCCGAAAGGGATACCTCCAACAGAGGAGATTTCAAGCCCAAGCGGCAAGAATAGTTCTGAAGCTGAAGCAGAAGTTGAAGCTATTCTTATGGGCCTGAGACAAGCGCGCCGTAGGCTGGCAAAACGCAAAACATTTCCATCCGTCGTAGTGTTCACCGACTCACAATGTGCTCTTGAGATTGTGAAGAGGTGCTCTTGGGACACTAAGGCGGTGCAGGCAAACGTGAAACTCGTGTAGAAATACGATCTCACGGAGGGAATGTGACCCTTTAATGGATTCTGGGACAAGCGGGGATCCCCCACAAGTCAGAGCTGACTGGCTTGCGAAACAAGGCTCTTCCCAATCCCAACCTGACAGGCCAATGACCCAATTGGGGGTCAAAGTCTGGATAAAGGACCTCTTTCAGGAGGAATGGAGAAAAGAATGAGAAAAGGGTACCACCGCACCAAAGCTGTACATGCCTAAAGCTAACGGAAAGGGCGATCAATGGTGGAGCCTTAAGCAACACCAGCAGAGCCTCATAACACAAATGAGGACAGAGCACTGCCCCACGAGGAGCTATCTAAATAGGTTGAACCCACTACGGGACTTGAGCTGCCGACATTATGGACAGGCACCGGAGACAGTAGAGCACCTTCTAGCCGGGTGCCCAACATTAGCGACTGGCGTGACTGGGGTTCTCCCAGCCAACCACGTCGAGAGCCTGTTATACGGGACTGCCCAGCAGATGAGGGAGGCCTGTTCCATACTTGCCGGGGCCATTAAAGACCAATAGCTCGGTCCCATACAGTGAATGAAATATATTTCAGTAACGCAATTGCGTTTGGTGCGTAATATTTTCTTTTCGGAAATGAAATCGTCTCAATTTAAGTATTGTGGAAAAAATATTCGGTTTAAAAGTGGTTTGGACATGAGAATATTAATATAGTTCATGGGCGTGAAATAAAACGTGTGCAGTGACGTATCATGGGGGAAGGGCTGTAGCACATATTGGGATTCTTAAATGTGCGTTACTTGAGTTCATGTTTTGTCAAGTAAATTTACAAGATGGGAAGTTCACGCATTGCTGTCACCAATGTTTGGCGGGCTATATCTTGTTGTATATATTTCTCTCACTTCTTAAAGCCGTCTGTACCCCAGCAAATTGAACGGAATCCACTTAACTACTGTTTAATTTTAGATGATTGAAAATATCGTTATAAAGAGATTTTAATTGCTATTATAACAATTCATTAAATAATATATTCATATCAGGCTGGTGATTATTAAAATATTCTTGTTTGATTAATCAATCACTTTTTAAATCGATTAATCGATTAATTACTATTACTAATTACATTTAGCTTTTAGCTGACTTGCTTGCTTTGCAACTCAGCATTTGTCAGTGGTGAATGACGATCACCCAACACGAGTTAGTGGCAAATATACATTAATTAATTTAACACACATACGCTGTCGATTAAAACTTTAGTACAAACATATTTAGTACTGACATGTTTAGTACTGATATATTTAGTACTGACATGTTTTATACTGATATTTTATGAACTGACATGTTTCGTTCGACATGTTTTGTACTGATATGTTTAGTATTGACATGTTTAGCACTGACATGTTTAGTACTGAAATGTTTAGTACTGACATGTTTCTGTCATGTTTAGTATTGACATGTTTATTACTGACCTGTTTATTACTGATATTTTATGAACTGACATGTTTCGTTCGACATGTTTTGTACTGACATGTTTAGTATTGACATGTTTAGCACTGACATGTTTAGTACTGAAATGTTTAGTACTGACATGTTTCTGTCATGTTTAGTAATGACATGTTTATTACTGACCTGTTTATTACTGATATTTTATGAACTGGCATGTTTCGTTCTGACATGTTTATTACTGACATGTTTATTACTTACATGTTTATTACAATAATATGTTTTTAATTTGGGACTTTGGATACGTTTTGCACTGAAACCAACCAATGGATTAAGCAAATTTTTGAACAAATCAATTTTTTAAATTAATTTATTATATTACTAACACAAAAAAAACACAAATTTTACTCTGAGCACAAATTCAGATGACAAGAACGTCTACTCTATGATGTCTGTTTCACTCTTGTCACTCTCGGTATCTCCACATTTAACATCCTGTAAAAATTAACCTTATCTGGAATAAGAACATGCGTTAAAATTTCAAATATGTCGTTATATTTTGTTGTCTTGAAAGGTAAAAATTTAATGTCCCCTCGATTTGGTTTAGTTGAATTGAGTGGTGAACGTTTTTTTCCAAGTTTAAAATTATAATTGACCTCTGACCCCTTTCACACTTCGACCCTCTAAACTCACTAATACCAGGCAATAGTTATAGGCAAGGACTTTAACCACATAGTCACATAGGGTCCATTTCCTGTCATATTATCTATCAAATTTATCTTTGCAATTACTTGTAAAATATTAATGATTGGGATTGAGTGAGAAATGTATTACGTTATTTCTATGGTAGAAGCTTGAGTTCCCTCTCCTCATCTTTAAAAATTCTCAGGGCGGGCACAGTTGAGGACTTCACGTATCTCATTTTGGGGATGAACTGTCTAGCTGTAAGTAGTAGGCAATCATTTCTAGAAATGAGTTTTTGGTATATATTCCTAGAATATCACTGTCCTATGTGATGAAGTTTTAGGTGAGCTGTAATGAATTACTAGAGTACTAGAATCATATATGTTGCACATTCAAGTGAATTGTTAGCGTAGATTTCTAGATTACCAGAGTCATACATGATGCAGTCTCACGTAGGGTGTTGGTGAAGATTCCTAGAATACCCGAACTCTGAAGAATTTCCTACACATAGTTTCTTTAGATGCAGTCAAAGGCCATTTTATAATCCAGATAGAGTTGGAGTAATGGGATATGATATTTATAACATTTCGCCGATAGGCATCTAATGTTAAAAATCTTATCAGGTATTGACTTTTTTTCCTGTTTCCACATTGTTAAACAACTAGTATTTCCTTAGTGTACTGTTTCAGTCTTTTGGCAATGAGCCTCGTCATTATTTTGTATGAAAAGAATTAAAAAGGCATTCTTCCGTAGGTTTTCCGCTGAAAGTGTGAGCCTTTCCGTGTATTTAGGTTATTAATGCTGTTTCCTATTCTATTGGAATTTTCTCTATTTGCATGTATCTAAGCGTGTAACTTAAGGGTGACACAGTTAGAATAAATACGGTTTACGTCTTCATGGTGCCGAATTTAAGATGCCTTTCATCATTATTTTGGCTAATTTTGACCCTCTCCAACCGAACGTTTGAAATGCAACTTGAAAATTGTCTAAACGAAACAACAAATTCAATTATGTAAAAAATATACTTCTGCATTTTAAGTTTGCCTGAGTAACTATAGCACCCTAAATGTATGCACGCCGTTACTCTAGCTGATCAATGGTCCAGTATGGGGTTGATTATAAGCTTTTGCCAAATGGGCTAAAGTAAAATAAAAACATTGAAGTCAAATATTCTAAAAATACACCTTTTGACTTGAATAGAATCAAACATTTTCTGGAGAGCAAGCTCCCCAGACACCTCCACCATTTAAGATTCATCACCCCCCCTCCAATTTAAGCCCTAATTCCAGATAACAATGATCCAAGCTTTTGTTATAAATAGATACACTGCCTAGTGGCACAGCTACTATTAGTTATGACGTAGGCTGGGAAATAGTTTTGCCTTCCTTCACTTCACGATAAAAATTCTGAGATGGTTCAAAAATTCAACACTTGCATAGAGAGAAATAGTGACAGCTCGGTGGACCACTCTATCCACATGATATCGTCGCCACTAGCAGGTGTGAATCTACATAGTGTTTAGCGTCAAGGGACACGATTCATGTTTACCCCACAATCCAACTTTAAAACTAATTTTTTTCAAACATTTAATATCATACAAATCCATTTCCACCCCCCCACTAGTCTGTCCCTCGGGAAATATGCCCCATCTGCCACCCCTTAGTTACGCCTATGGCCACTGGCAATTGGCACATCCCCCTCTCACCCCGAACCTATAAAATTCCACCGGGGAAAAATGTCTGAAATAAATCCTGCCTTGACCAATCGTCGGCCTTTAAACTCTGACAGAAGAAATAGCAAGCTTCAAATAAACAACTTTGGTATAATTAAACATAATGTTCATTTGTGAGAGTTTGTCGTGTGCTAAAACTATTAAACCGTTGTTTAGGGAGAGCTTTAATTATGTGCTATTGATACAAAGTGGATTCTGGTTTCATTTTTCTTTTTTAAAATTTGCTCTAAATATCTGTAATATATTTTTAAAATATGTTTTTACTGAAGTATCTGCATTTATTATGGCATATCATGTCATTAAAGAAATTTCTAGCGCATGCTAATATTTTGCGGCCATATAGGTTTTCTTTGAACATCTGTTATCTGGACGCTTTTTTGCTAACCCCGTTGCCGTTGACATAACAGAGCTGTACTGTACGATATTGATTAAGTCAAGAATTAGAAGCGATTGTGGAATTTAAATTGTTTATAACTACTAAAGCGGGACAAATTTATACTAAATAAAATAATTCTAATTGAAAGATAGATACGTTTTAAATGTCAGGGATCAGCTAATGATGTATGCGTACAGGGAGATTGGACGTCCAAGGATTTGGGTGAGGTTGTTGGGAGGTGGTGTGCATTGAGGAGATAGAAGGGTATTTTGGAGTTGCATCCTTATATGTAAGGATAGAATTCGAGCGTGCGAAAATACGCACTCCTGGAAAGGGAGAGATCAAGAAAACATTTCGTTAAGCTTTATTGCTTAATATATATATAAGTCTTTTATAATTTAAAATTTAAAGTTTCTTGAAAGCTGCTAAATCAAGTTTGAAAAATTGAAATACGCTATAAAATTCCGAAATTTTGTTATTTTCTTAGTACTATAGTTGTAAAAACACACCCATAAAACAAATCTTTTACATTTTATCATGTGCCATAAAATCCTGAAATATGTCTTTATTAAAGATAAAATATGTCACATTTATTTCCCCTGAAAATGTATTTATGACTGAAATTTTCATTCTCATTATTTAAATTTTATTTAAAGAACATATTTTTTAAATATTTATTTCTATAATATGAAAACTAAAACTATGAATGCCTTTTTTTATTCATATGACTGTAACGGCTCAGAAGTTTGGGGGTAGTAATTAGTATAATTTTAGTACACTTTTAAAAAGTGTGTTTAAAAAAGAGTTGATCTTGTTTTATTAAAATTTCGATGATCAAGTTAAAGAACGTTTGTGTCATGAGTCATCAATGAAATTTATTTGATATTAGAAACTAATATACAAACTATATGTTAGTTAGATAATAAATGAAGTAAAAGTGTAATAATATAAACTCAAATGTAAAGAGTAATAATCAAATAACAACTTACATTGCCTGGAGTGGTGTGTAGTAGCACTAGTAGTCTCAACTTAGTGTCAAAATCTATCTACTCTACGAGACCCAACAAATTACATCCTAACATGCAGTAACTGCAGTATTTGAAATTTTGGCGTGTTATACCACTTGTAGCTAGTTGAAATGTCCAATGGCGTGTTATACCACCTGTAGCTAGTTGAAATGTCCAATGCAATGGAAATGGTGCAATACAAAGAAGAAATAATCAGTTCTTATTTAAGAAAGTGAAAGGATTTCAATGGGAAATGGTGAAGATATATTTTAATAACCAACAAATGGACAGGACCTAAGAAGTCGTGGTCAAACATTAATATCAGAATATGAGAAAAAATTTGATGCAATGTACATATTATTTAATGTTCATATAGAATATGGAGAGATATATTTGACTACACATAATGGACCAATAAATGCTTCTAAAACAATTTCTTCAAACATTTTAATTGTTAACAACAGAGAGAGAGAGGTAATCCCATTTTTTTGTCTGTACGTAAAATTCATTTGTATTTTTTGGATTAAGGAAATAGTTTTACAGACTATGTTATGTGTCCATCAAACTGTTCATTATTTCTTTAGTCTTCGCTACCATCAGCTTTGTACAATACTAGGTATGTGTCTATCAACATGTGTATTATTTCCTGTTCTTCTCTTTCATCCGATTCACCCAAATTTTCTTTATGAACGACTGAAACAACTTTGGGAGACAGTACAGCCTCAGAGTCCTTCATGTTCAAGTAGATAGAAAGAATCCCATTTTACGTTGAAAGATTTGCAAAAAGGAATACTTGTTTTATTTTAATGCATATTTCGTTTAGTAAAAATTATAGATGTGAGGATGAAACTTGCGGGGCCCTTGTGTTGCAGATTATAAAACCTAGATTTAAATAATACTTTTGAAATCACATCAATATCAAGACTTGTCATGAAAATATCTCCTACTCAATATTTTCCCTTTTTGTAACAGAGTCAAAGTGGTTTGACTTCCTGGGACGCCTGCCTCTTTTCGAGTGTGCACCTGCATTCAAAGTTATAAGTTACATTTTATTGACTTTTTTGTCTCCCTTTCTTAGCATTTTCTGATGGCCTTTATTATATTGCCACCTTATTACTGCATGTTTTAAATAAACTGTAATATTTATTTATATTTTAGTTTTAAATAAGACGCCCTTGTATCAATTGTTATCTTTCTTTAAAATGAAGTTTCATGGTCAAAAGACTCTGTTCTAACTGCACAGATTTGAATACATGATGCTCACTGGCAAAGACTTGATGAGACATTGAAACGAAATTATTTAATACGCTTAAAGTTGCTTCTGTTTATATATATATACACATCACAATTTAATTAATTAATTTTCGTATGTATTTATTTTATATTTGGAGGGGGGGTGGGTGGAGGTTTCAAAAGCGATTAAAAAAATAGACGTTTTAACGTAACCTGAAACTTGAGCAACGCACACAGGACTAATCAAGAATTGATGACGTCATTAAGTGACTTTTATGTTAAATTGATATGCATCATACGCTACCGATTCTTGTCCAAGTCTATTGAGTTAAGAATTAATTTTTAAAAATACATGTTTAAAAACGATTTCTATCCAATGTTTGTAACTATGCTTAATGAGATGAGAAATGAACATCATTTATTTTATAACAAATATTTATAACAATATATTGCCTTAGTTATATTCAATCAATCCATATACCATTATGTTAATTTTATTTATCAAGTTATGTATCTTTCAATGTGTCTTCTTATGGAAAAGGCAATGTGTTTTTTTATGGATAAGACAATGAATTTTGTTATGGATATGAAAATCGATCTCATTATGAATCAGAATATAGGGAATATTAAAATGTTGCATTTTTTATTTAGGAAGAGAGTTTAAATACGAGGAAAAATTCTCCTCACATGAGTCTCCACTGAAAAGACTCTTCTAAAAAATCGGTGATACTGGAAACAACAATATATTTAATTTTGTATAACGTGACACTTGAACAAGGCACTGCATTAATATAATGTGATATTTGAACAAGGCATTAAATTAATATAACGTGATACTTGAACAACGCATTGGATTAATATAACGTGACACTTGAACAACGCATTGCATTAATAAAATGTGACATTTGAACAACGCATTATATTAATATAACGCGCCAATTAAACAACGCAGTATATTAATATAACGTGACAATTGAACAAGGCATTGCATTAATACAACGTGACACTTGAACAACACTCTGTATTAATATATAATAACACTTGAACAAAAAATGTATCAATATAACATGACACTTGAACTATTCACTGTTTTAATATACCATATATCTTGAACAACACACTGTATTAGTTTAACTTAGCACTTGAATAACACACGGTATATATATGACGTAGCACTTGAACAGCTCACTGTTTTGATATAACGTGACTGTTCAGTTTTTTTTTTAAAATGTAATCATCAGATAAACATCAAGGTTTCATTTAATTAACATAATAAAATAAAATTTTACTTTATTTATTTTTTAAAAATGTCTCCTTTTAAACAATGAATACAATTCACATTAAACTGTTTTTGCATCCATTGATTTACCTAAAGCTAAATCCTTATTTTAATGCATTAAGTGATGGACCTAAATGTCAGCTGTCCCAAGTAGTTCATATTGGTTAGTGCGCAAACTTCTACGCGTTGTATGAACATTCGTTTGATGGCTGCACTGATTTATCTAAACTAAGATGTCTTAAGTATATTACATATTGATTAGGAATAATAATAATAATAATGAATTTTATTTGAAAATAACGCTTTATCCCTCATACAAGAATACCCATTTAAAGTCGTTCATCCCTTGCAACCATACACAATACAAGCCAATGCATCTAGAAGATAATAGCAAGCTGGAAAAGATTTTAGACAAAATTACCCGAACATGTGTTTGCGAAATAGATGTGTATTCAAATATGTATTGATATTATGAATATTGAAATAAGAACAAAAACTGTAAGACAAGAACATTTCGGCCAAGAGACTTCCCCAACAGACGGGACAAATGAAAATAGGACAACAAATAGAGACAAGTTAATAACTTAAGTGTTATTTGTGGAAGTAGATTTCCGAAAAACAGGATTACAGAAAGTGAACACATTCATGAATTGTTATTGTTAAAATAAAATCATTTATAAGATCATGTTAATTTTGCTACTCTCTGCCAGTGTTTATTTTAGGGATCTCCTCAAGGAGGAGGTGACTGTCCCACAAAACAAGTCACATTCCCTACAGGAAAATGAGTGCAATAAAACAAAAATATATTTGATTTTAATAAAACGATGAGATTGTTATAAAATAAACAAGTAAATGGTTCATTGAGCTATATTAGTTTTGTGCCTATATTTAAACCTAATCTTGTTAGAGGTAGAGACAGTTCAAAAATGATTTTCTCAATTTGGCCGAAACCGAAAGTAGGGCGTAAGTTAAAAATGACTTTCTTCCAAAACTGAAGCCGTATCCAAAAGATGACAGAGACTTTCAAATGAAATGGAAACTGAAACCATAAGATATCACCACAATATTATCGTCATACTAATGCTTTTTATTTTAAAAAACTGCTGGCAAGATATCCCTGTATTAATATTAACCTAGTACCAACACATTCGTCTTTCAGCGATGGTGAAGTAATTATTTCGTTCAGGAACCTACCTCCCTCCTCCCTATGGGTGGGGTAATATTTTTTTTGGACCGGGCCTATTAAATGTGTCTAAAAATGAAACAGAAATAATAATGGACATATTTACATTCCCAAGGATTATTCAATATTAATCACCTTTGCCTATGACACCAAGCAAGAGCATCATTAAGATATATCAAAATAAATATCACAAATGAGGGAATTTAATTATTCTAAGACTCAAAATTTTTTTTGGAAACATTTAAAACAAAAAATGGTATAAATATTATCATTCCATTAGTTTTTTTTCTCCCTGTAAAACTGTTAAAATTTGCCTAGGCTTATTTGAAATTTAATATTTTGGAAATCTTGGACAAGTAAGTGAGCCCTTTTTGCATATTCCATTTAATTGTATACATACTTATATATCTAAATGATATCCATTTTAAAATTTTAAGTTTGGAGCCAGGGGCCCTAAATTCGTATTTCGATATATGAGCAATACAAGTATAATTTCAAACAGAAAAAATTCATGGATAGGTATAATTTAAAAAGAAAACAAGTAGCTATAACAAATTTTGCGCTACATACAAGTAGGTTTCTGAAGTATTACTATCATTCTACAATATACCGTTTGTGGTCGGAGGCACTAAACTCGTCTTTCCTCAAATATTTACTTTACAAATATAATTTCCGTATGTGTTTCTATACCATCTATCCAATTACGATAAATCGTGGCGAACTGATATGGTCCCGCTGGGAAAGGTTTCTAAATTAGCACAACCATATTGATATGGTCCCGCTGGGAAAGGTTTCTAAATTAGCTCAACCATATTGATATGGTCCCGCTCGGAAAGGTTTCTAAATTAACACAACCATATTGATATGGTCCTGCTGGGAAATATTTCTAAATTAACACAACCATATTGATATGGTCCCGCTCGGAAAGGTTTCTAAATTAACACAAACATACTGATATGGTCCCGCTCGGAGCGGTTTCTAAATTAACACAACCATATTGATATTGTCCCGCTGGGAAAGGTTTCTAAATTAACACAACCATATTGAATATGGTCCCGCTCGGAAAGGTTTCTAAATTAACACAAACATACTGATATGGTCCCGCTCGGAGCGGTTTGTAAATTAACACAACCATATTGATATGGTCCCGCTGGGAAAGGTTTCTAAATTAACACAAACATATTGATATGATCCCGCTCGGAAAGGTTTCTAAATTAACACAACCATATTGATATGGTCCCGCTCGGAAAGGTTTCTAAATTAACACAACCATATTGATATGGTCCCGATCGGAAAGGTTTCTAAATTAACACAACCATATTGATATGGTCCCGCTGGGAAAGGTTTCTAAATTAACACAACCATGTTGAATATGGTCCCGCTCGGAAAGGTTTCTAAATTAACACAACCATATTGATATTGTCCCGCTTGGAAAGGTTTCTAAATTAACACAACCATATTGATATGGTCCCGCTGGGAAAGGTTTCTCAATTAGCACAACCATATTGATATGGTCCTGCTGGGAAAGGTTTCTAAATTAACACAACCATATTGATATGGTCCCGCTGGGAAAGGTTTCTAAATTAGCACAACCATATTGATATGGTCCCGCTGGGAAAGGTTTCTAAATTAGCACAACCATATTGATATGGTCCTGCTGGGAAAGGTTTCTAAATTAGCACAACCATTTTTAAACTTTCAGTTTAAGACCGGATCCTTTTACTTTGTTTTTGTTGTTCTTGTTAGAGCTGTAAGTATGATTTCAAAAAGAACTAATTCATGTATGAATGGAGTGTTAATCAAATACATATAGCGACATTTCAATTGAATGGGACATTATAAATAGCTTTCTGAATTTTAAAAAAAAAAATAATCTATTTTACAATATTCCGTGTATGGTCTGGGGTGGGGGAGAGAGTGGGGTTGGAAGTAATATTATATGAACTAAACAAATATCATTGTAAAATATAATTAATGCAAGACTGGATGGAATTTTATCCAATACAATAAGCAACATTTCTGTTTTTTTGGGGGGCGTAGTTTAGTAGGTTTCTGAATGTTAAAACCTTTCTGCAATATTTAGTTTTGGACCGGGGGCCCTAAATTATTATTATTTTTTCTCATATGAACTATTTAAATACAACTTCAGTATACAATTGATCTGATGGCGATAAAAATTGGCTGAGTTTGTGTGTGCACGCTGGCAAAAGGTTTCTCAATAAATAAAACCATTTTACAATATTACAACTTGAACCGGAGAAACTAAATTCGTTTTTTGTTTTTTTCATATTATTTTGTTTCTTATGTGGGCTATGTTAGTATAATTTCACACAGAGCTACTGCATGGGTGGATGGCTGTGGATCAAATAAAAACTGCAACTTTTTAGTATGTATGTGACATAACAAGTAGGTTTGTGAATTAGAACATCCATTTTACAATATGCCGATTGGGGCCATAGGCCTTACATTTGTTGAGTTGTTCTAAATGAGCGCAATAAAGATAATTTCAAACAAGACTATAGCATCGGTGGATCAATCGCTACAAGTGTGTGAACACAATTTTGAATAGCCTTGCTTTTCACATGGGTCGCTGTGTGTGGCCTTCTCACTTATCACATAAGCAGCTGTGTGTGGCCTGCTCACTTTTCACAGAAAGTGCCGTGTTTGGCCTGCTTATTTCTCACATGGAAAGCTGTGTGTGGGCTGCTGACTTCTCACTTGGGCAGCTGTTAGTGGCCTCTTCACTTCTAACATGGACAGCTGTGTGTAGCCTGCTCACTTATCACATGGTCATCAATGTGTGGCCTGCTCACTTATCACATGGAAAGCTGTGTGTGGCCTGCTCACTTATCACATGGTCAGCTTTTGTGTAGCCTGCTCACTTATCACATGGTCATCAGTGTGTGGCCTGCTCACTTCTCACACGGTCAGCTGTGTGTGGCCTGCTCACTTCTCACATGGGCAGCTGTTTGTAGCCTGCTCACTCCTCACATGGACAGCTGTGTGTGGCCTGCTCACTTCTCACATGGTCAGCTGTATGTGGCCTGCTCACTTCTCACATTGACAGCTGTGTGTGGCTTGCTCACTTATTGAATGAAGAGCTGTGTGTTGCATTCTCTATCCTCATATGGACAGCTGTATTTGCCGTGCTCACTTATCACATGGAGAGCTGTGTTGGCTGCTCACTAATCACATGGACAGTTGTATGTGGCCTGCTCACATGGACAGCTGTTTTTGGCCTGCTTACTTCTCACATGGACAGTTGTGTGTGGCATGCATCCTTCTCACATGGACAGCTGTATGTGGCCTGTTCACTTCTAACATGGACAGTTATTTGTGGCCTGCTCACTTATCATATGGACAGCTGTGTGTGGCCTGCTTACTTCTCGTATAGAAAGATGTGAGTGGCCTGCTCATTTCTCACATGGCCAGCTGCTTGTCGTCTGCCCACTTATCACATGGACAGCGGTGTGTGGCTTGCTAACTAATAACAAGGATATCTGTTTGTGGCCTGCTCACTTATCACACGGACAGCAGTTTGTGGCCTGCTCACTTATCACATGGACAGCTGTTTGTGTCCTGCTCAATTATCACACGGACAGCAGTTTGTGGCCTGCTCACTTCTCACATTGACAGCTGTGTGTGGCTTGCTCACTTATTGAATGAAGAGCTGTGTGTTGCATTCTCTATCCTCATATGGACAGCTGTATTTGCCGTGCTCACTTATCACATGGAGAGCTGTGTTGGCTGCTCACTAATCACATGGACAGTTGTATGTGGCCTGCTCACATGGACAGCTGTTTTTGGCCTGCTTACTTCTCACATGGACAGTTGTGTGTGGCATGCATCCTTCTCACATGGACAGCTGTATGTGGCCTGTTCACTTCTAACATGGACAGTTATTTGTGGCCTGCTCACTTATCATATGGACAGCTGTGTGTGGCCTGCTTACTTCTCGTATAGAAAGATGTGAGTGGCCTGCTCATTTCTCACATGGCCAGCTGCTTGTCGTCTGCCCACTTATCACATGGACAGCGGTGTGTGGCTTGCTAACTAATCACAAGGATATCTGTTTGTGGCCTGCTCACTTATCACACGGACAGCAGTTTGTGGCCTGCTCACTTATCACATGGACAGCTGTTTGTGTCCTGCTCAATTATCACACGGACAGCAGTTTGTGGCCTGTTCACTTCTCACATGGACATTCGTGTTTTGCCTGCTCGATTATCACATGGACTGCTGCTTGTGGCCTGCTCATTTCACACATGGGCAGCTGTAAGTGGCCTGCTCACTTCTCACAATAAGAGCTGTGTGTTGCCTTCTCTATCCTCACATGAACAGCTCTGTGTGGCATGCTAACTGCTCACATGAACAGCTGTGTGGCCTGCACACTTCTCACATGAAGAGCCGTGTGTGGCCGGCTCTATCCTCACATGGACAGCTGTGTGTGGCCTGCTCACTTCTCACGTGGACAGTTGTGTGTGGCTTGCTTACTTGTCACATAGACAGATTTGAGTTGCCTGCTCACGCTTCCAAATACATTCCAATTTAATTTGAACACGCACATTGTGGTGAAAAATTACAACACAAATTTTAAAGAGTACTTTAAAAAACATAATTAAAACACAAACAATTTACTTCTTTGCAACGCGTGCCTGGTACGTGCTTGTAATAAATGAAATAAACATGCATTCCATTTAATGTAAGCAATATCTACTAGAATTGAATTGCCTTGTGGGATCGAGTTAACCTGGCGTAAACAAGTTCAAATCTCAAAATACATGGTTGACGTGTATAATACAATATGCGTTCAATTTGGTTTGCAGACGTGTATTTGCTTTTGATTTTAATGTATTCTTAGTGGACGTACTGCTCATAGTATCACACATCTTTGTTTATGTAAATTGTCAATTATCCGGGCTTTATTGAAAAATTAATGTGTTATTTATAGATCTGATAATCATGACTTTATTGTAAAGTTAAATCAGCTCCTTCCGAAACTACCTCACAGTTATTGCAACAAAAATCCCAGTCTATGCTCTTGTTCTCTCTAGTCTTGACTATTGTAAGTCTCTTCTGTAAGGTTTACCAAAACACTTTATAGAAACATTACAAATGTTTTAAAACTATGCTGCTAGGTTTGTTCTAAAAAAACAAAAACGAAAAAAAAACTATAAAAAAAAAAAAACATGATAAAGCACTACTTTATTCCCTTCTTTGGCTCCAAGTACAAGATACAAGCACGGACCGATTACAAAATCACTTTCTCTGTCACAACTTTTTTTCTCAAATTCCTGCTCTTCCTATTTAACCGAACTGATTTCTGTCTATTCACCCCTTCGACAGCTTCGCTCCTCCACTGTCTCGCGTATTCTTTCTGTCCCCAAGACTCACACAAAAACATACGGTGAAAGATCGTTCTCTTTCTGTGCACCCAAAAAATGGAATTCTCTTCAACTACACAACCGCAATATACCGACAAGTACAGCCTTTAAAACTGCACTTAAGACACATCTTTTAAAACTCTACTGTCCTGACCAAAACTCTCTGAACGAAAAACGATGCGGCTGGGTGTCGACCATGGCTTGACATGGAAATAGTTATAAATATACATTTGCTTTTTTTTAATGTAAGTAATGTATGCTAATTATTATTTTTCTAAATAATTTTTATGATGGTGTTTGTTAATTTGTATGTACCACGTGGTGAGCCCAGCCCTATAATAGGCTGCGGTACCACGCTATACCAATTCACTTATAATAATTTTAAAAATAATGATAATATTTTAATGAATTTGTAATGCTATATTGATTGAGTGAAGAATTAGAAGCAATTTAATTAATGTTTAAAACAATATTGAACAAGCATTTTATTAGAATTAATAAGGGGATCAATTGTATTTCTCAATTCTGAAGTGGGTTCAGCTCTAAAAAATTAGTTCATCCATTAAATACCACGACACCCCATTTTTGTGTTCCGCGAGTATGGTGCTTGGGGACATATGTCCCCCGCTAGCATTGTGTTTTGGGATATCTGTCCCACGCTAGTATGGTGCTTGGGAATATCTGTCCCACGCTAGTATGGTGCTTAGGGATATCTGTCCCCCGCTTTCCCTTTAGCTGTGTCTCAAGCCACGGTCCCTGTTTTGGGATGGGGTATATTTTATTGAGTTAAAATGTTTCCTAAATAAAAGATAAATCGGGGGATCGGCTAATGATAAATGTGTACATGGCGATTGGGCGGCCAAGGATTTGGAGTTTGTGGCATTGTATCCTTAAAAGTAAGGATCAAGTTCGAGTGTACAAGAGCACTCCTTATTTAAGAACAGGAATCCAGAAAGCGAAGCCATTTTTTAGCTTAATGAAAAAACTATATTTTTGATCGTTCAAAAAAAATCTACAGTTTCCTAAAAGATGCAAAAGAGATTTAAAAAAATATTATTCACAATATTATTCCTATTATTTTTTTTATTTTTGCAATACACTATTAACAAAAAAGTATAATAAAATATATTGATAAATAATTATGTGGCATACACTCTTTTAATATATCTCTTTAAAGATATAAAATTTTGCATTTACTTCCCTTGAAAACATTGAATGATTGTTACATTTATCCATTGTATTTAAACATTTGAAAAAGACTAATTAATTTATTTAAAGAAAATATTTAATTCTATAAAAAAGGAAGCTAAAATTGTTATATTTTTTATGTCATAGGATTGTCAATTTTTGGGGATATTTATTTTATAATTTTTATTCCTTTTTTTTTTTTTTTGAAGTGTTTTATTTTTTTTATTTTTATTTTTTATAATTAGAATTTCGCTGATCGAACTAAAAAACATTTTGTTTTATGAATCATTAAAAAAGTGTTTTGATGTTATAAAATATTAAACAAACTCAATTTTAATTTGATAATACATGAATTAAATATGTAAAAATCAATTTATTTTTGTTGTCATAGGTTTGTTTATTTTTGGGGTTATTTTTTTTTTTTTTTTTTTTTCTTTTTTTTTTTTTTTGAAGTGTTTTATTTTTTTTATTTTTATTTTTTATAATTAGAATTTCGCTGATCGAACTAAAAGACATTTTGTTTTATGAATCATTAAAAAAGTGTTTTGATGTTATAAAATATTGAACAAACTCAATTTTAATTTGATAATACATGAATTAAATATGTAAAAGTCAAACTCAAAGCTAAACAGTTATACTTAAATACATAAGTCATTGCAAGGAGTGTAGTGGTATAATTTTAGTCTCAATTTAGTATCAAATCCTTGCTACGCTACTTACACTAAAAAAAACACAACCTGCTATTAGTCCCTACAGTATTTGACATTAAGCGGTTCAAACCACTAGAAAAAAATTTTAAAATTTCAATGAAATGCAAAATACGCCCCTGAAGAGAGGAACTAAATTATGTATTTAAAAAAACTGAAAATAATTTCCACTGTAAGTAGTGGATAAATGGTCTCATCACCAGTAAATGAATTAAAATAAAGCAATCGAGGTCAAACAATATCTTTAGAAGATAAGAAACAACTTAAAACAATACAAAGAATATGTAATGCTAATCAAAATAATGGCCCTACCTTGAACCTTTGCCTAACAGACCATCAAATTCTATTAAAATAATTTCTTCAAAAATTTTAATAGTCAACATCAGACAGAAGTAATCCCATAGTCTGAACGGAAAGTTAATTGGTGTTAAGGAAATAATTTACCAGACAAAAATTTGTGTCGACTACTTCTTACTCTTCGCATAACATCTAGTAAATTCCAGACTATTTTATGATTATGGGTAAAACAAACTCCGCAATATTTATTAGTCTTTTCTACCATCAGCTTAGTACCAGAGTATGTTATGCGTCCATCAAACTTTGCATTATCAACTAGACTTCACTACCATCAACTTCACCCTAATTACATTTATGAACGACTGAAACAGCTTGTGAACAATGTAAGCCTCAGAGTCATTCTTGTGCAAGTAGTTGGAAAGAATCCCATCATCTGTTGAAAGATCTTACAAACTATCAAAAAGTTCGTTACTTGAATGCACATTTTGTCAGGTGCATTTAGTAGATGGGAAGTTGACGGGTTGGGGCCGTCGTTGTGTTGTAGATTACAAAAGCTAGTTTTTAAATACTTGACTTTAAAACATATCATTGTCAAATTGCATTTTATACCTCCTGTTCAATAACTGTGTTTTGAATCATCTCCTGGTCAGTTCAGACCTTGTTAAGATCTTAGAGGAAAACTTGTGAGGCTTGTGTGGACCACCTGTCACTTTTTGTTTGTGCACCAGCATTCAAAGTAAAAAGTTAGATATTATTGCCATTATTTCTATTTGCCAACATACCCACCTTTTTACTGCAGTTTTGTATATCCTTATATGTTAAGTGTTGCATTTTTTGGGGGGTTTAATACGACGTTCTTGCATGAACTGATCTATTTATTTATTGTTTAGTTTCACAGTCGACAGACTCTAATCAAACTGCACTGATTATAATCAATGACGCACTCTTAAGATTGTATAGTCTTTAATAACAATGTTATTTTATGCTTGATTTAAAAATATATCAAGACTTTATTGATCATCACTTATTATATACATATATATTATTTGTTAATATTTTATATGGTATGGGTGGGAGTGAGTCAAAATTAATAGAAAAAAAAATGGATAAATATCTTGAAAATGTCTCGGCATTTTAAAATATTCAAACATTTATGACGTCATTATTTGAAAATAATCATGAAATAATACGTTTAATGTGCTACCGAGTCTAATTTAATGAATATCATTTACCAGGCATACATTGCAATGCCACATAAATAATAAAGTCTTTGTGTATTTATCATATTTTGTGAAGTGATTTTTATATACACACTATTTATTTGTTTTTACCATGTGATGGCTACTTTTATAAATTATCGAAGCGTAAGCAGGCCACATACAGCTTCCCATGTAAAAAGCATGTTGTTTTTTTGTTTTTTTTTAAATTAGTCCAAATTGGTTATACTAATTCAGAAATTTACTAATTATGTCACGAACATTGAAATGTAGCTATGTTTATTTGACTAAAATTCCATCAACCAATGCAGTAGTTTTTTTGGAAATTATATTTACATAACTCTTATTAGAAAAAAAAACAAAGTAAGGGACACCGGCCAAAAACGCAATGTTTTAAAATGGTATTACTCATTTAGCAAGCTTTTGAGGTCAAGCGCATATCAATTCACCAAATTTGTATCGCAATCAGATGAATGGCATAAGAACGCATAAGGAATTTATATTCATATATTTAACATAAGGTGTAAAACGAGTTTGAGGCTCCTGGTCAGAAAAGGAATATTGTAGAATTGTTGTATTACTTCTGAAACCTACTCATTACGTCACAAACAAAATGTATTGTCACTACTTGTACTTGATTAAAATTCTATCAACCCCTGTATTAGCTCTGTTTAAAATTAAATTTATATTGCTCATTTTAGAAAAAAAGAATTTAGTTCCCCAGGCTCAAAATGTAAATTGTAAAATGGTTTAATAATAAAGAAATCGTTCAAGCATGATCACAACATCTCACCAACATTTTTATGCAATAGATCAATGCAATTGGAGCGCATGCGTTTTATATTTATAAAAGATAAAAGAATACAAAAATGAATTTTTGGCCCACTGTTCAAAATGTAATTTTTTAAAATGGCTGAAATCATTCAGAAAACGTTTCAATCGTTAGCACAACAATACAACAAAGTTTTTTATGCAATCGGATAAATAATTTAGGGTTGAATAAGTAAAGTATGATTACATAGCTGATATTAGAAAAAGAAAAATAGGAATTTATTGCTCCTGACTCAAAAATTGAATATTTTAATATGGTTGTAACAATTCAGGTAAGAGCTAATAAAAATATGTTATAACTGCATTATTCAATTTTAAAATAAGGATATGCTAAAAACAAAATTTTGTAGGGGAACAGCTTTTGCTAATTTAGTTGTGCTGATTTTAAAAAACTTGAAATAGAATGAGTGGAATCTTAAAAAAACGATTCAATTCTTCTGCTAAAAGTGCAGGTATTTTTGTTCCATGCTCTCCTGCAAGACTCGATCCGGCATAGTACACAATTATTTTAGAAATACATCTACATTAAAGAAGTGATATTTAAATGTAATATAAAAAAAAACCCGTCACATTGTTCCTAAAAAAAACGATGCGTGTACGACTGCAAAATAAGAATTAATTGCCAATAATAATTACAGAACATACAAAATTTTCTTTTTTCTTAAATATTATTTTCAAGATTTCAAAAAAAAAAAAAATTGCTTTCAAAGTTCAAATAAAAGTAATAAATTAAACTTAATCACGAATGAAAAATAACTACTTAGTGAGGTAGTATAGGTCATTATTGAAATATCTAATTATTCTAATTATTAAAACAATGTTGTCAATGTTTTCAGACAAATATGTATCATGCAATGAACCTCTTTCAGTGGATAAATGGCTCACCATTTCTTGTATTGAAGAAGAGTATTAATGTTAAAAGTAATCCCAATGCTGATTGTGGGACATTGCATTATTTCAAACAAAATTCATCTAAAAATGTGACAGCGGTAGAAGATGATGACGTAAGTTGGGTGATTGATGATTGAAATAGAATAAAGACAAAAACAATTCTCTGCTAGAAATGTATGGACAAATTCATAAATTATTTAAAAAAAACTGTTTCAAGAAACAATGGACGTTTGATAAACCAAATAATACGATTGCAAGGCAATAAATTTTATGCAGACGATAAGGATAATATTATGAACTTTTTATTAACAGTTACAAATTATGTCGTTACATTTAAATTTAAAATATATGTTAACTCGCTCTTTGATTAAGGAGACGGCTTTTAATTTATCTTTTTCATTCAAGTTTGTAACCATAAAGTAGACTGTCAAAGTTTGTAGAGATGAAAAATTCTGTAGAAGTCTTAAATACGATCACTTCCTCAAAAATACTGATCGTTGCGACAATTCTCATCAATATTCTGACACCAGTGTCGAGGAGGGGTGTGATGACTATATGGGAAGACGATGTTCTGATGGTACATGTGTACCAAGGCCTTGGTTGGCACATGATGGGGAAAACTGTGTAATGGCTAATACAACTAGTGGAGCAATGTTTCTAAATGTATCTGAGAGCTGCAGAGACAACTGTAATTTTGTTGAAAACCGTTTTCACGAAATTGTGAATTGTAATTTAAACAATTTTTTAAAGTCAAACCCTCATTTCGGCATTAATTTTACTTTATTTTTAAACTTCACATGGGCCCCTAGGTGTCTCTACATCAGGGGTCACAGTGGAAACCCACTGGGTTGTTCTGATATGTCTCACTTAATGAATTGTGAAAACTTTGAATGCCCTGATACTTTTGTCAAATGTTATAAATCTTATTGCATTTCAAGTTATATGATGCGTGATGAAATAATGGACTCTGTCCATGGGGAAGATGAATAGTTTTATATATACATAAGAGATTTCTATTTTAAATGTCAGTTTCATTCCGTACAAACCTTTCTTCATGTGTGCGATGGAATCGCCCATTGTCCATTTGGTGATGACGAGCTCAACTTTAACTTCAAATGCCCCCGTGGGTTCACCTGCCTTGGGGGGTGGAGTTAAACTATTCAGAAATCGGGGAAATTAATTCTTTTGAAATGTTTGATTTGTGAAGTAGGTATCTAAATGTTTCGGGTATTGATCTGTCAAACATTAAAGAAGCATACACATTACCTAAGTTGTTGGCTCTGCAAGCGTCCCATTGCAATATAAGTAATGTGGAACTCATGTTCGATTATCTTTCTGATCATCCGATTTTTTATGTTAATCTAAGTTACAATAACATTCTAAGACTTGAAAGTTACGGAATTCTAACGATTTTGTACAATCCCAGGTTTCTAAATTTAACATCAAATAGATATCTTTCTATTTTAGAAACCAATATTTTTAGCTTTAAAAAGTTGCACAAACTGAATATTTCCTTTACATAAATTTCGGATTTTGATCTTGAAGTTTAATTGTGGTGTTTGAATTTATTTAACACTAAAATTAATAAAATCCATGGTTATTTCTCTAAAAGAATATTTTTCAATTGTCTCGATATCCATCAAACCTTACTTCAATCAGAAACAGTAATTTAATTTCCAAAAGTAGTGCCAATAAAATAATTTTCAGACATAGATAATTTTATATATTTGTGTCCCTAAATGTGTGGCTTAACAACACCTAGGCATATATAATCTGATGGCATATCTTCATGTTAAGCTATTCTTGATGCCGTGTACAAACGTTCACTTCTGTGGCTTGTCGCCATCATCTCCATTTGTCTAAACGTCATCGTTTGGATATTCAGGTCTGTTTATGAACGTGGTGTCTTGAAAAAATGTTATGGAGTTTTTATTTAACAAATCTAAGTGTTTCTGATTTATCATGGGCGTCTACTTGCTGATTATCGCTTTAGTCGACATTAATTTCCGAGGCAGCTATGTGCTTTATGATACAGATTGGCGTCACAGTGTTTTGTGCAAGACGGCTGGGTTCTTATCAACACTGTCAAGTGAAACTTCTACATTCTTTGTTTTACTCATAACACTGGGCAGGTTCTTGGTGATACGGTTTCCATTTGGAGAGTATAGGCTGACAAAATGGGTTATCATTATATCAGTTGTCACATCCTGGGTCATTGGGATCATTCTAGCTTTAAGTCCTATCGTCAATCACCAATGGGCGATCTACTCATCTAACGCCAAGTGTCTTGGTTTACCGCTGACTACCAGCAGGCAGCAAGGTTGGCAGTACGCAGTTGGCGTCTTCATTGTCTTAAACTGCATTTTATTTTTATGTATCGCCCTGGGTCAAATTTCTATATGTTGGTCAATGTCAAGAAAACGTATGACCAGTAACATTTGCGACGCGGCAAGAAGAGAACAGGACATCACCGTTGCTAAGCAACAGATCATCATAGCGCTCTCTAACGTCCTGTGCGGATCCTATCTGCCTCACTGCGCTGAGGTCTTTAAACGGATATGAAGCGAGCCATGACACGTACGCCTGGTTCGTTATATTTGTTCTGCCTTTGAACGCCGCTGTCATTCCTCTGATCTATACTATACCAGCCTTATACCAAAAATGGCTTCAATTCAAACGTTGTGTTGGTTACAGACAGTTAAGGCCAAATAATACACTCATGAACTACCAACTGGCTAAACATGTCTATTTTCTAACCGTTAGTATTGATCAATCTAACAAAGAAATGCTCTTTAACTATGTGTATGTACATATTTAAATAGATAAATGTTGATTTTGAAAGGCGTTGTACATACACAACTTGTATCCTACCCATGTCTCTTCAAATTGCTTAATGGCTACCGACAGTTTCATGAGTGAACTTCTCCTGACATGATGAGCAGTGTTGTTGTGAAGCGCTACGAGCGTACACAGGAGAAATGAATTATGGTTGAAGGTGATCAACAGGAGTTCAGGTTTATATAATCATGTGGTTATTGTATTGTAAGTACTTTTATTTGATTGATTGTAAATTTAAACGATATTTCAAGTAATTAGCTATATTGAAGTATGCCTATTTACTTTTGATTGAATACTTCCTAAAACTGATAATTTTTGTGTAAAATGTATGTCGATTGCATGCACATAATAACGCATCCTCATTATTTTTGGCTGTTTTTAACATTAGTAAGTATGTCATTTTTTTCTTTTAAATATCTTTAATATGTAAATATGCTGTTACTTTACATTGATAACGAATCATAACCAGTTTGAAAGGCATCACTATAAGTATCGGAATTTTTAAAAAAAATGGCCAAAGCTTGTAAATAAACAATTAATATGAAGTATCTGTGCATTTCGACTTCAGATAACACATTTTTCCCCCTTGAAACCACAAAGCTACTGAAACATAAATACAAAGGATACATTACAAAGCATATTTAAGTTTAAAAATTTGAACAGTTTGTGGTAATTATATTTGTAACGCTAATTATCACTAAAATTAATTTTTAAAAAATAAGCAAACAATTGGTTAAATAACCACTAATCTTTGAACATGGAAACTTTCAAGACAGTAACGTACTTATCACATTTTTCTATGGCAATTTGATTTTTTTTTTACATTCAAAACAATATATTTGATAATGAGTAATTTAATCCATGTACTACTTTAGACTTGCGTACTTTGTTCATGTACACAACTAATATAAAAAAGTGCCAATTTTTTGTTTAAAATAAATTACACCTGTCTAAGTTTTCTATAGTGTTTAATTTAATCATGGTTCATAGTCGTAGCTTCAGTATATCCATTATTACATTGCTTACACGTGTTGTAGTTATTCTATTGGTATTCATTAAACACAAAGGATTTATGAGCGCGAACTTTATCATTGATTTTTTTTTAAGGAGCGGTTGAAAATTTAAATATTTCTTTCAATATTATTTGTGAAATCAATTGTCAATTATGGTGATAGTATTCATCACGGTCTTTTACATTATATATAAAAATAATTGTCAAATATTATATTTGATGTCTTCTTTTACACTATATGTTAAGACATTAAGTGTATACATGGTGATAAATATAATGTTTCTTTTACGTTATGTGTGAAGACATTTGTAAAAAATGATATGGTTATCAAATGTAATGGATGTTTGGTTATATTTAAAGACAATTGTCAAACATTTATGGTGTTAAAATTGTATGTGTTCTTTACATTATATGTGAAGACTGGTGTCAAATAAGGGTAAAAATATGGGTACAAGATAACTATGAGTAAAACAAGCAGGCAGTTGCTTGATGTTTGTAGACACCTTAGAGGGAGTAACAGATGGACTGCTCTTCATTCGGTGTTCCTTTTGCTCCAGCAACCCGATATTTTCATTAATTTCTTTATAAGCAAATTTCTGGCATTTGCGCTGAGCTTGATCGTCTTACTTTACTTTTCAATATTTTTAAACATGTTTCACAACTTGAGGTCAAAAGTGTAATTTTTATATCTAAACCTACGTAATTTTTATTTGGGATCCCACCCACCTGTTGGTTGAGTCATTAGATCAGTTGCTCCCAACCACATACTAAATAAAAGCTTGGTATTCTAGCAATGTTCCCCTTCTTTGTAAATAAACTTTCATCAAATCATTGCGTCAGAAGCCTCATCTGGATGAAATTACATTAAAAGTTAGACATGTATCTAACGTCTCATTTATATCTAAAGTAATTGAAAAACTATTTCAAAAACAAATTTTTGCTTACTTACTTGAAAATTCTCTTCTCATTTCTAATCAGTAGGCCTAAAGACATTTTCAAAGAACAGAGACAGCTTCTTGAGAGTCAGTAATGACCTCTTACGCGCAATGGACAGCGGTAATGTCTCCATCCTGATCCCCGTAGACCTAAGTGCGGCCTTTGACACAGTTGACCATGAAATCCTTTTCAAAACCCTTGAAAATTACTTTGAAATGTCATGTCCAGTTTTGGCTTGGTTTAGGTCCTACCTCTCTGATAGAACTCTGGCAGTCTCTGTCGATGGCTGTCTCTCCAGCAGTGCTGATTTGGTGAAAGACCACCACATGGGTCCGTTTTGGCCCTGTTTTATTTACATTGTACACCAGACCACTGCTCCACTTTCTTCGGAGGCATGTGTTGAGAGCCAGTCATTTGCAGATGACTTATAGCTATGCAAGCATACCCATCTCTCTCTTTTCGATTCCGCTTTCCAGACTTTGAAGAGTGCATTGATGATGTCAAGTCATGGATGAATCTGCAAGTTGAAACTTAATGATGACAAACGGAAGCGCTCCTCAATCAAAACCAAACTTCATCATCTACCTCAAATCTTCCCACCTCATTTCAAGTAAGTAACTCCGACATACTGTATACAACCTCTGGTAGGAGTCTTTGTTATATTCTTGCTAATAATATGTCTCTCGATAAACATATCTCTCACATTTGTCACTCGGCATACACCGCTATCCTTCAGATCAGCTCTATTAGCCACTACCTTACAGTTAGCGCAACAAAAACTCTAGTCTGTGCATTTGTTCTCTCTCGTCTTGAATATTGCTTCTCTCTTCTGTCAGGTTCATCATAACATTGCATAGAAAACTACATAAAGTTCAAAACTCAGCTGCTAGGCGAGTTCTAAAGGCAAACAAACGTTATCACGTCACTCCACTACTCGACCCCCTTTATTGGCTCCCTATACAGGAACACATGGACTACAAGTTTTCTGTTTTCTGTCACAACTTTATCTCAGATTCCTGCCCTTCCTATCTAACCGAACTTCTTTCAGTCTATTCACGATTTTGACATCTTTGGTCCTCTGCAGATACTTGTATTATGTCCGTTCCCAAGACACACACTAAAACATATGGTGAACGATCTTTCTCTTTTTGCGCCCCTAAACAATTGAATTTTTGCCACTATAGATTCGCAATATACCAGCAACCCAGGCCTTCAAAACTGCACTCACAACATATCTCTTTAAACAATATTACCGTGACTGATTTCCCTCCTCTGACCGATAAACGACCCTGCTGGCTGCTGTCCGTGGTTTGCCTTGAAAAAGTTCTGGGGTGGAGTGTGTGAATATACATTTGTTTTTGTTTTTTGGTTAAACGCCGCTCTATATTTCATAAATGCTTTTTATTTTTATGTCGTGATTATGTTTCTTTTGCTTATATTTTTATATACAGCGCGGTGAGCCACGCTATGTAAGACTACACATTATTATTATTGTCATTATTAATATCAGATGTGTCCATTTATAATATATGTGAATACATTAATTGTCATACATGGTGATACATGTAATGCTTTCTTTAACATTATAATTGAAGACCATTGTCATAAATATGGTGATAATAGGCAGGGTGTTTTTGTGTTTGATTTAAAGACAATTGTCAACCAATTATGGTGTAATATTTGATGTGTTCTTTAACCCCTTCCCTGGGGTCTCCGGTTGACAAGTCTGTGGTGGCTTGTCGATTAGAAGGTGTCGTCCACCGACCCCTGGATGTTACTTCGGAACACAACTGCTTTGGCAGACAATGGATGTGCTCGGTACCTGCCGTAAATAAAACAGCAAGGTTGCCAGTTGTGATATTTTACAACTGGAAGAATAGGCAGCTGCAGGGTAGGGATCATGATTCCAAGTTGCCTTCAATGGCTATGAGGTGAGAGGCGAAGGTGGTAGCCTCTGGCCGACGATTCTTCATATGCGGCTCTAAGAAGCTGCTCCAAGGCAAACGCTTCGTCCCAGCTACTTGCAAATTGGTGGCGTTGTGGAAACCCCCTGTAGAATCCCTCTTATAGGGCGTCTAACGCTTACCCGGAATGGGTGGGGGAAGATATTAGGACGTAAATTTTTCCATTTCGACTCCTGAGAAATTCGATCGTGCGCACTGGGATCCGACCGACCGGGTGTCTTTGGCGGAGAACCTGGTCGGGCAGATTCGGGTGGGGGCTGTCCTGACAAAGAGACATACTGGACGTGCCGATCCGCTGCCCGGTGTCGTGTTGGGGAGCGGTGTTTTGGGAAGGGCATGACGAGAGCAAGCTGGAGAGACCGCTGACGCCATTTCTTAATGTAACATGTGTTATTTACATTATATGTGAAGACAGGTGTCAAATATGATATTAATAGCATATTTATCCATTTACATTATATGTTAAGGCATTTGTCAAAAAAATATGTATATATTTATAAAATGTTGACATTTTTAACAGTAAATGAATATTTAACCAAATAAATAGTATCCTTTTCTTTGAACATTAAATAATGTGATAATTCATTTTGTTGACGTTGTATTTGAATTACATTTATCTTTATAGCAAATATTAAGTTTGAATATTTGAACTAATCTGAAAATGAATAAATATAACTTTAAAAAAATCTACCTTGCTGGCAAGTTTCATTACAATGTTAAGTTTTTGTTTAGATTTGACAGGAGTATGTGTAACCAACCTCAGTGTTTAAACACACCTGTTGGCATGTTGTTGTTCGCGCTGCACAATCATCAAAACTGATCAATATTGACAATTAGTTTAGACATTTGAAGACTATATAAATTAATATAACATCTAAACATGACATTTAAAGAAGAAATGCATAAAAAAATTGTCTTCCTTGGATTTGAAAGCCTTGTTTTTTTCCGAAAATATATATGACAATTACAAGATGCAAAATTTGCAGTAATAACTATTTTAAAAAGTATTGATAGGAATGGGCCCATTTTTAGCTATTCCATTTGTACCCACCTCTGCAACTTGATGTTTTTGTTTGCTCAAGTCTAAATCCTTCTCTACATGTGCATGAAAATGATCTCTAAGCGTTTTGACAAATGACATGTTTAGGACAAAATGTGTTTGTTCCATTTATAATGCACTAATTGTACCTATCGAATAAACAATTTGTTATCTATTTATTTAATTGCAAAGTATTATGGATACCCCTATTTTATTTATACAAGACTATTCTTGTGCTAGGCATCAAATAAACATATTTTTTATGAGTATGGAATATTTTTTATTTGAGCTTTTGATGTTTAACAATGCTATGGAATAACTGTCAAAAAGGCTTAAAAGATTACAAGCACACATTACTAGCCTACTGAACTGTTGTTTTATTCAGCTGCTGTCTTATCTTTGCATAGTTGACCATCAAGGCAACGTATGTCCAAACATGCATTATAATCATAGTCACAGTTTTCACCTTTAAAATAGAAAGGACAAGCTGTTTCAAAAGTAAGAAATAAACAACTAAATAGGAATGCATCATAATAATTTTAAAAACTCTACTACATGAACTTTAACTATACTGAATTTGTGTGATGACGGTTTGGAAAAATAATTATGTAAATCTTTTAGAAATCCAAAAAAAAATTGTAACAAAGCTTTAGTGAAGTTTCAAGAGTACCACTATTTCAAAATGTCATAGTGTTTGTCAAGGCAGATTTTATGATTTATTTTTGTAAAAAGTGTTACCCTGTATATAGTCATGGGGTGCTGGGTGGCTGAGTGGTCTAAACTGAGCAAATCTCAAGTTAGTGGTCTGGAGTTCAATTCCAGCTAGAGCAAAAAACACCACCAGCACCCCGGGTAGATGGGACTCGTTAACCTTGGACGGCAACTCATCTAAGAGAAGGAAACTCTGAAATCAAACCCGGAGATGGAGTCCCGAAAGGCGGATAACATTGATACAATGAAACATTCCGACAACTCCTGCGACGTCACTGGTGCCAAGCTGTATCATCCAATGATGTTCCCTTGGGTTACCGAGCGGTGTGGAGAGAGTATAATAATCCCAGGCTATGTGGACTTCGTCCTACATTGTGACGGACGGACAACAGAAAAAATAAAGTCAGGGATACTAACATTTGTTTACTGTTTGTGTGAGAGTGGACACAAACTTCAATGAATTGTTACACGCCAATGTGACGACTGAGTGGATTAATTTATTTGACAGCTTTGATGTAATGTAAAGAATAATAACAATTGGACATTACGATACCAGATTTTTGTGTTGTTGTTGTTTTTTTTTTTAATTTGATAATTAAACTTAAACTTCTCTCTGCAGGAGCAAGAATATTATTATGTGAACCTCACTGTCACCTTAGCCTTAGTAAACAAAATATTTTAATTTATTTTATTCACAACCTTTGAAACAAATAGTGCAATTTTGTCCCTATGACTAACAGTACTAAGACTTACGCTTGAAATGTGTGTGTTACGAAATGACTGGTGAGGGAAGACGCCTCTCCACACCCCTTCCCCACACTTTAAATACCAAAATCCAAAACAAAGAAATTATCTGGGAATATTTTAATGACCGGTTGGAACAAGATTTATTGTAAATAATTAACGAAGATGAAAATAAAAGTTACATTTTATGTTTTTAAAAGTTACATTTTATAATTTTAAAATTCTTACTAAAAGTGTGGAAATTTTAGAATGTTAGAAATATTAATGAAAATATAGAAATTAATTTTCTTGTAGGGTATTTTAAAATTAAGCGTATATAGAAAGGAGTGCTTCAAGGTTACTTCACTTGTCGTCTTCTTTGATGTGCTCTCTGGGTGTATGGCGGTAAGTTCAAAATTTGTTATTTTTTCATCTACAATTTGGTATTTTTACACATACATTTTGGGTTAGAGTAAGGGATTAAAACCCAACTTACAGTTTCATGAAATACATGTTCTAAAGAAAATAACATGCACACATGAATAGAGCACAACAGCCAGCACTGGCTAACATGTTGAAAATATGGTGGCGCAAAAAAATATGATAATTAGCCAAACAATGATAATTTTAAATTATAAATAATCGACCAATTAAAATTTTAATACAAAACATGTCATCAGCACTTCCTCCAACAATTAAATAAACAAAGGGTAATGACTCCTGCACACATATTGAATAAATACGCAAATGGCGTCTTGGGCACGGATCTCAACAACAACAGAAATTTGATATAAGTGTTTTTGTTATCCAATTTATAATGCTCTAAAAAGGTTTTGTATGGCTATAGTGGGTAGCCCTAAAGTTTAAAAAAAAATGTTTTGCATTGTTTACCATGGTGTCCACTGTCACCTCTCTTACTATTAAAATTATAATTCCACATCACATTTACCGAGCCATCAGAAAGCTTAACATCATCACCGTCACAGAAATTCCGGTGTGTCGGAATCAATAATTTTGAAAAAAAGTTCATGTGCATGCTTATTTTACAAACGATTCAAATAAAATATTAAAAACATGTAGGAAAAACACTTGTAATCAAACACTTTTTTATAACAGGAAGGAAGTATCCTTTGTTTGAAACATAAAAAGTCAGAAAGCCTTAAGCAACGAACAAAACTACAGAAGTTACATTAACATTATAATAAACTAGCATTTTTCTAGTAAAAATAAATGTTTAAAAAAAAAAAAAAGTCTTTGTAGATAGGTCTGAGCAGTTTTATTAGTTTCAAAAACTGATCATTTTCATCAATCGAATATTAATGGCATAATTTGGTAAAGAAAACATCAAATGTTTACAAAAAATTCCTTAATTCGGGTAAAAATAATGTAACATTTCCCAATATTCAAATGAAATATTTATTTGAAATTTAAAACAGCTATAACGTTCTTTAAATAAATTACACATTGAAATTTCCATAAACTTTGACACAATTTTTAAGCAAATAAAGAAGAATGTTTCCTAAAACTAGTACAACAAATGGAAATAACCTGATATTAATCACAACTTGTCAGTCTTGAAGTCTCAAGCAAAAATCATGTGTTTAATGAAAATTCACAATGAACTCACTTAACAATATTTAAAAGACGTGACCGACAGAATTAAAACAATATAATTTAAAGGTTCATTTAAATTTAATGTTTAGTATTAAAATGTATTAAACTGAAACAATCAATTTCAATAACTCAAAACTCGCTGTGTAAGTTTACAGCATTAATGTAAGTTTACAGCACTAGATCTAATTGAACTAGACCAAAGTAAAGCAATCGAACTCCATGTTTTCAAACTCAATATGTAAGTTTACAACACTATTTGAACTAGTCCATATAAATATTGAATAACAATATATATTTTTTAAACATACTTTTAAAAAAAAAATTACTTTATATAATAAATCAGATTTCTCACATTTGCAGTGCATTACTGTTGCATAATTTAATTTTATTGAAATATTCTCTTGTTCTTACCCATTAAAAAAAAAAGGCAAAAGGACACGCAAACATTTTTTTTTCAAGGGAGATAAATATAGATTTTTAATAAATTTATATATTGAGTGAGATATATCTGAGACTTTTGGGACATATTTTTAATTTGTAAAACGGTTTTCAAAATAAAATTATTCCAAAAAAAGTTTTAATAAAACTTTTTTCAAATGGAGTTGTATTCTTTTTTCACTTTTTTATGTAGTTTAAGGAGACAATGAGATAACGTTTATCAAATACATTTAATTTTAATTCAAAAGCTTAACCAAACGATAATGATGCCTTTGAGAAGATGAACGCCATTTTTCTTTCACATTCGATCCGTTCCAATAGGGATGCAATATATAAAATGAATGATAAGTTTAACAATGCCAAGCAGCAAAGCAAACATTCAAAATAGTGTCCCTGATACATAAATTATTTCCTTCACCGGCGAAACAAAAACTAATTCTTATATTGATTGTTCGTGATCATTTGTATTTGAAAAAACTATTTTTCTTATGAGTATGACGCGGTTGCTTTTATTTAAAGCCAATAATGCCCCCCCACCCCCTCTTTCTCGTTTACATCTACGATTTACTATTTAAACAAAACTCTTCTTCTTTCTCTTCTTTGATATTTTAAGGACCCACTTAAAATGTGACACCTGTGCCCGATTTGAGATTAATGTATCTAAACAATGCATCCTATCTAAGAACAATCATGAAGCTATTAGATGTTTTTTATTGAACACACTTTTTTAGATATATTACATTTTAATATGTTTTATTTTAAAATTCAAATTTTTATTTTGTTTGGTAGATTAATTTGCGCAAACTCAACATTAGTATTTGGGCCGACTGGGTGAGCTGCAGGACGCTCTCAATGAGTTCTTTATAACGAAAGTTACGTAGACCAGGGCGAGACTTAACATTTGCACCGATGCTCCCGTTTAACGGCACTCTTATGAGCGAATTTTTGGAGGTCACTAAATCCGATGTGAAAAAAATCCTCGCTGACTCTCATCAACACTGTCAAGTGAAACTTCTACATTCTTTGTTTTACTCATAACACTGGGCAGGTTCTTGGTGATACGGTTTCCGTTTGGAGAGTATAAGCTGACAAAATGGGTTATCATTATATCATTTGTTACATCCTGGGTCATTGGGATCATTTTAGCTTTAATTCCTTTCGTCAATCACCAATGGACGATCTACTCATCTAACGCCATGTGTCTTGGTTTACCGCTGACTACCAGCAGGCAGCAAGGTTGGCAGTACGCAGTTGGGGTCTTCATTGTCTTAAACTATATTTTATTTATATGTATCGCCCTGGGTCAATTTTCTATATTTTGGTCAATGTCAAGAAAACATATGACCAATAAAAATTACCACGCGGCAAAAAGAGAACAGGACATCACCGTTGCTAAGCAACTGTTCCTCATAGCGATTTCTAGCTTTCTGTGCGGGTTCCTATCTGCCTCACTGGGCTGAGGTCTTTAAACGGATATAAAGCGAGCCATGACACGTACGCCTGGTTCGTTATATTTGTTCTGCCTCTGAACGCCGCTGTCAATCCTCTGATCTATACTATACCAGCCTTATACCAAAAATGACTTCAAATCAAACGTTGTGTTGGTTACTGACAGTTAAGACCAAATAATACACTCATGAACTACCAACTGGCTAAACATGTCTATTTTCTAACAGTTAGTATTAATCAATCTAACAAAGAAATGCTCTTTAACTATTTTTATGTACATATTTAAATAGAGAACTGTTGATTTTGAAAGGCGTTGTACATACACAACTTGTATCCCACCCATGTAACTTCAAATTGCTTAATGGCTACCGACAGTTTCATGAGTGAACTTCTCCTGACATGATGAGCAGTGTTGTTGTGAAGCGCTACGAGCGTACACAGGAGAAATGAATTATGGTTGAAGGTGATCAACAGTCTTCAAATTGCTTAATGGCTACCGACAGTTTCATGAGTGAACTTCTCCTGACATGATGAGCAGTGTTGTTGTGAAGCGCTACGAGCGTACACAGGAGAAATGAATTATGGTTGAAGGTGATCAACAGGAGTTCAGGTTTATATAATCATGTGGTTATTGTATTGTAAGTACTTTTATTTGATTGATTGTAAATTTAAACGATATTTCAAGTAATTAGCTATATTGAAGTATGCCTATTTACTTTTGATTGAATACTTCCTAAAACTGATAATTTTTGTGTAAAATGTATGTCGATTGCATGCACATAATAACGCATCCTCATTATTTTTGGCTGTTTTTAACATTAGTAAGTATGTCATTTTTTTCTTTTAAATATCTTTAATATGTAAATATGCTGTTACTTTACATTGATAACGAATCATAACCAGTTTGAAAGGCATCACTATAAGTATCGGAATTTTTAAAAAAAATGGCCAAAGCTTGTAAATAAACAATTAATATGAAGTATCTGTGCATTTCGACTTCAGATAACACATTTTTCCCCCTTGAAACCACAAAGCTACTGAAACATAAATACAAAGGATACATTACAAAGCATATTTAAGTTTAAAAATTTGAACAGTTTGTGGTAATTATATTTGTAACGCTAATTATCACTAAAATTAATTTTTAAAAAATAAGCAAACAATTGGTTAAATAACCACTAATCTTTGAACATGGAAACTTTCAAGACAGTAACGTACTTATCACATTTTTCTATGGCAATTTGATTTTTTTTTTACATTCAAAACAATATATTTGATAATGAGTAATTTAATCCATGTACTACTTTAGACTTGCGTACTTTGTTCATGTACACAACTAATATAAAAAAGTGCCAATTTTTTGTTTAAAATAAATTACACCTGTCTAAGTTTTCTATAGTGTTTAATTTAATCATGGTTCATAGTCGTAGCTTCAGTATATCCATTATTACATTGCTTACACGTGTTGTAGTTATTCTATTGGTATTCATTAAACACAAAGGATTTATGAGCGCGAACTTTATCATTGATTTTTTTTTTTCATGGTTCATAGTCGTAGCTTCAGTATATCCATTATTACATTGCTTACACGTGTTGTAGTTATTCTATTGGTATTCATTAAACACAAAGGATTTATGAGCGCGAACTTTATCATTGATTTTTTTTTTTAAGGAGCGGTTGAAAATTTAAATATGTCCTTCAATATTATTTGTGAAATCAATTGTCAATTATGGTGATAGTATTCATCGTGGTCTTTTACATTATATATAAAAATAATTGTCAAATATTATATTTGATGTCTTCTTTTACACTATATGTTAAGACATTAAGTGTTATACATGGTGATCAATTTAATGTTTCTTTTACGTTATGTGTGAAGACAATTGTAAAAAAAAAAAAGATATGGTTATCAAATGTAATGGATGTTTGGTTTTATTTAAAGACAATCGTCAAACATTTATGGTGGTAAATTTGATGTGTTCTTTACATTATATGTGAAGACTGGTCTCAAATAAGGGTAAACATATGGGTACAAGATAACTATGAATAAAACAAGCAGGCAGTTGCTTGATGTTTGTAGCCACCTTAGAGGGAGTAACAGATGGACTGTATAAAAGGTAAAGAGAACAGAGCTTTGTAAACGTATTTCCGTATGCACTACTATATCGTTCATCTGAATGCGATAAAACTTTCGTGAGATGTTGGGCGCCCGCCCGCAATGATTTTAAATGATCAAAACCGTTTTAAAGTATTACATTTTTTGCCAGTGGCTCACAATCCTTTTTTTGGCATAAGAGCAATATAAATATAAAACGTATGCGCCCCTATGTGAAGAAACATTGGTCTGTTCTTGTGATCATGCCCGTGAAAGTTTCTGAATTATTAAAATCATTTTAAAATACTCTATTTTGAGCCAGAAGCACTAATATCCTTTTTTTTTTTAATTTGAGATTATAACTTTAATTTCAAACAGAGCTGATACATGGGTGGATAGAATGTTGATTAAATACAGGGATTAACATTAAGTAGAAGAGAAGTGACTTGTTCAAGACTCCGCAATAGAGATGTGTAGTGTCTTGTTTGAAGCAAAAGTTAGAATGGCTTGTATTGTGTCTTACTTGTGTTAATCATATGTTCATTGAATAGTAATATTAATGTGACAGCAATATATATTACATAGCATACTTTCTGGAGTGTTTCATATCATCTTTCATAAAAAAATCCTAATATGATTGGTGTATATTAAATATCACATTTCATAGTATGTAAACAAATTAATTAGGTTTTGTTACTTAAAGTTACATTGAGGATTTCTTTTGTTTCTGTCTTGCTGTTGTGTTTCCTTGGGCACATTAAAACAATGTGGTTCCAAAGGTATTGTATTGTTGTTGAGTTTCCTTTTAGCACATTAAACAAGGTTGTGTCAGAGGTATTGTATTGTTTGTGTGTTACCTTGAGTACAATAAACAAGGTTGTGTCAGAGGTATTGCATTGTTTGTGTGTTACCTTGAGTACAATAAACAAGGTTGTGTCAGAGGTATTGTAGAATTTGAGAAAGTGTCACTGAACATAAAGGAGCTCGTGTCACCATAGGCTTCCAAAAAGAATACGTTTTTGAGCTTAGATTGTCAATTAATATATAATTGGGGCCTCTTGTCATGCACTATGACTACACGTTAAAAAGTCATGATTGTATTGTTATTGAAGTAGATGCTTTATAAAATAACATGGCATGTTTAAATAATATTATTTTGAAGAGTAATATTTCATAACTTATTTTCTCGTCTGTATTCTTGGTTTTGTAAAATCAAACTTCCGAGAATAACAATGGCGATAATTACAGTTATAACATTATTTTCATCTGTCCCGTATTCCGAGTAAGTCTCATTGCCGAAATGTCTTGATGACCACCTTATTGCTAAAAGAACAAAGTATTATAAAACACGTGTCGAATGTGTTGCGAGAATAGAGCTTGGGAAACAAAAAATACACGAATTGTGGGGAGCGACTGGCAAGAGAAATATCTCACTCTCTTAACATATAAATATATCAATTGCAATTTTTGGACGTCTTTGAGATTTCACTCGTGTTCACATTGATGGCTGTCCTTATGAGTTCACTGGTTTTGACATGTATGTCTGTTTTGTGAAGTCACTGGTGTTCACATTTATGGAAGTCCTTTTGAGTTCACTTGTATGACATTTATGGTCGTCCTTTTGAGTTCATTTGTATTGACATTTATATCTTTTCTTGTAATTTTTTTGATACTGACATTTATAGCTGTGCTTTTCAGTTCATTGGTGTTGACATGCATGCCTAATTTTTGAGTTCTCAGGTGTGGACATTTATAGTTGCCCTTGTGAGTTTAATGGTGTTAACATTTATGGCTGTGCTCGTGAGCTCACTGGTGCTGACAGTCATGGCTGTTCTCATGAGTTCATTTGTGTTGACATGCATGGCTGTCCTTTTGAGTTCCCTGGTGTTGTCATTTATTTATTTATTTATTTATTTATTTAGGCATTTTTATATAGCGCTTATCATAAAGCTCTAAGCTCGTGAGTTAATTAGTTTTTACATGTACGGATGCTCATTTGAGTTCAATTGTCAAAAAATAATAACACAAATATTACACTAGAAACCCTTTTTGGATTGAAAATACAAATATAACGTAAACCAAATAATGAGAGAGAAATACCTTTATATAAAAAAAAAAAATGTTACAATAGATTTATATAGCATATTAAAGAGTTATAAGTAAAGATGCTATGGCACACACTATGCAACTATAATTTACAATAACTATTATGAAAATATGATTTTTCATTAAATAATGTAAAAAAAACAATTCAATTAAAATTGAAATGTTCTGATTGTATTTTTTTTTCTTTTTAACATAATTAAATACATTTTAAAAAAAAAAATCTTTATTATTAATAAAGTTTGAAAAAAAATAAATTGACATACGGAGCTACCTTACTACCAATTTAGAGTATTCATTAAATTATAATTTACTTTTCTGTTTCATCAATTCATGTTTCAGTATTTATGAGGTTTTTTTATTGAAAAAGATGAGACATTTTCTTTTTTAAGGGAAACAATTGCTTTCAAATTATTTTAATTGTTTCTTCTTTTACATAAACTTAAGTGTCATGTTACGGTTGTTAATTTATTTTTTTCTAATGAATAATTAATTTTAATATCATTTTAAAAATTTATAAATATCAGACATACATTGCTTTTTAATTTAAATATTACTTGTATAGGATAAGCATTTTTAACAAAATACGAAGTTTTAATTTTAAGGCAAATTTATATTATACAAAATATGCTTAACCAATGTTTCCAACTGACGTCGGATGTTTCTACAAGTAATGCACTTGTATTCGATCCCTACAGTTTGGCCTTGCAAAGAACACCGACGAAGCTCCAAATTCTCATTAACAGCCACCCCTTCTTCAATACCCGATCGTCGCTTGTGTTCCCCATCTTTAAATAGTGAGAACTCCACTTATGTTGGATCTCCACTAAAAGAAAGAATTTGTGTTGATGATTTAATTACGTACGATTTTGAAATTTTTATTAAAAAAAATATTAATTGTCTGGCGCGTACACACATAAATTGGAATTTATTTTGATGCGTGAGCAGGCCACTTGCAGGTGTACATACTAGAGGCGTACATTTTTTAAATTTAGCCCACGAACTTCTTGTGATTGATTCACACATGCATTAGATCTGTTAGAAAGTATGTAACTCTTCTACAATAAACATATTTAGGACACCGGTCTCAAAAGGAATATAGTAAAATAATTGTACCAACTTAGAATTAGCCCCCTCACCCCCCTGCTCTGAAACGGTATATTTTACAATGATGTTCCTGATTCAAACCTACTTACTATGTCCTATACAAAGTTAAATGTCTTTCTTCGTATTTGATTACATTCCATACCCCCCATGCAATAGTTATATTTAAAATTATATAACATTATAGCTCTTGAAAGAAAAAAAGTTTAGGCCCAAAACGGAATAAAGTAAAATAATTGTTCTACTTTAGAAACATCTGAGTGCGGGCACATATCGGTTCACAAAAGTTGTGTGGCGTCGGATGAATGATGGAGAAATGCATCACATTTTATATTTATATACAAACAAAATTTAAAAATTATTTTAAAAAATGAAAAAAAATATAAAAAACCTAATGTAAGATCCCTGGCCACAAACGGAATATTGTAGAATGGTTTTGCTATTTCAGAATCCTACTAACTATGTCAAACACAGATTTTAATTTTGTCTTTTGTTTTTGATTAACATTTTTATCAAAAATCTATTAGCTCTCTTTGAAATTATATTTATTATAAAGCTAATATAAGAAAGAAAAAAAAATAGAGCCCCATGCTTAAAACGAAATAATTTCAATTAATGTAATAATTAAGAAACATTTGCGGAAGTGCCCTGAGAAACTCCTCAAAGTTTTTTCACAACGGATAAATTGTTTTGGAGCGACAGCGGCTTGATTTTTTACACAGCTCTAATAAGAAGAAAAATAAAATTAAGGGCGACGTCCCAAAACGAACTATTTGAAAATTGTTTTAATGATTTAGAAAAATGTGCTAGCTTCTGGACATGAAATAAACACTATTTTATTCCCATTGAATGATGGATATAGAAGCTCATAAGTCACATACATACCTGCAAACATTCTTTTTTTATATAAATACATTTAAAAAGCATCCTATTATATTTAGTAATTTTACTTTGAAGAAGGGAAAAAAACAATATCAGTTATGTTACTCACGTTTATGAAATCAGAGAAACTTAGAGCTTTGACCAAAGTAGGAAATATGACGTCATATTAGTATTTGTTAGAACACATTATTTTTAATTTTATTTCGCAATATTAAATACGCACTAAAACGCAATAAAACTTAATGTTTTGTTTTCCTGATAAACATGATTGCAATACAATCGGTTATAATATATATATAAAGAAGAATGAGCTATACTGACGTAACTCAAAAGAGCAGTAAGGATTTAAGAACGCTCGGATTCCTAAAAACAATAATAAATAGTTTCTATTATTTTACGGAAATCGAATACATGTAAAGGCGCAAAAATATTTTTAATCCGCTTTTTTAAAATTAAAAGTTAAAGCTATATTATTATTAATTACAAGTACATTTAAAGTATCAAATAAGGAACTATTTAAGGCACTTTGAATGAAAATATTTTTAAAAAAAATCATGATCAAAGAATTACAACGTTTTTACATTAATCGGGAAACCCAAGCATTAGTTGTTTTTAGTGCGTCTTTTAGTGCGTTGTTAGTTTTGTGAAATGAAACTAATATTAATTTGTTTTAAATAATCATGCAAATGACATCATAAAGCAAATACCCTATTTCGCCATAATTCTTAGGTTTCTTTAAATTTAATAACCGCTCGTTACAAAACTGATAATGTAATCCCTTCTTAAAAGTAAAAATAATAAATACAATTGATAGCTTTGTAAAATAAATTGTTAATAAAGCACTAACAAATGTTTGCTTTGTATACTTTTACATTTAAAAATTGTTGCTTTTTATGCCAAAAATATACTTTAATTAAATTTAAAACATAATAAAAGCTAACCTTTAAATGTAATTATTATAAGAAAATACGGTTTAAGTCAATCAGAGCAGTGCAACTCCATATTTAAAAAGCATTCACTCATCCACCTATACCTCATACAAATAAGAACAAACCATATGAAGTGCAAATATGTTAGTTTGGGTATGGAGGGGACTACAATCCGGTCGAAGATTTTAGAAATTTATTTAAATCTGGTTTGAGGGAGTTGGTCACTGTGCCCTAGGCAAAACAAGACACGTCTAGAAATAAAAGAATGAATTTGATAAATAATTAATCTTCTTGGATACATTCATATCGGAGATAACAAAAAGGATGTGTAAGTTCTTACGTTGATGACAATATATTTCAATCCTACACCTTTAACCTTGATTTATATCCCAAACATATGAACCTGGCATCGAACCGTGATCATATCTTTTAAAATTAAAAGTGACATATAACCTTGACATATGACCATACCATGCAAACATATGTCATGTAACATTACATTTCATTAAGTAATTCATATTTTGCAGACACACACATGTATATACGACATAATGTATATAAAGTAGTTATTAGCAGGCATGGATAAGCGATCAATTCTAACTATGTTTTGTTACCATTCGCAGGCAGAGAAAAGTGATCAATTCTCACTATGTTTTGTTACCATTAGCAGGCATGGATAAGTGATCAATTCTAACTATGTTTTGTTACCATTAGCAGGCATAGATAAGTGATCAATTCTAACTATGTTTTGTTACCATTAACAGGCAGAGAAAAGTGATCAATTCTAACTATGTTTTGTTACCATTAGCAGGCAGAGAAAAGTGATCAATTCTAACTATGTTTTGTTACCATTAGCAGACGTAGATAAGTTATCAATTCTAACTATGTTTTGTTACCATTAGCAGGCATAGATAAGTGATCAATTCTAACTATGTTTTGTTACCATTAGCAGGAATAGATAAGTCATCAATTCTAACTATGTTTTGTTACCATTAGCAGGCATAGATAAGTGATCAATTCTAACTATGTTTTCTTACCATTAGCAGACGTAGATAAGTGATCAATTCTAACTATGTTTTGTTACAATTAGCAGGCATAGAAAAGTGATCAATTCTAACTATGTTTTGTTACAATTAGCAGGCATAGAAAAGTGATCAATTCTAACCATGTTTTGTTACCATTAGCAGGCATAGATAAGTGATCAATTCTAACTATGTTTTGTTACCATTAGCAGACGTAGATAAGTGATCAATTCTAACTATGTTTTGTTACCATTAGCAGGCATAGAAAAGTGATCAATTCTAACTATGTTTTGTTACCATTAGCAGGCATAGATAAGTGATCAATTCTAACTATGTTTTTGAACATCTTATAGAAACCAACGAGAAAGTTCGTTTGATTTAAGGATTTTGAAATAGTTAAAAATAGATTGGCTCTGAAATTAATCCTATTAAGTAATCAATAAGGGTCAGAGTTGGGCTATTGTCCTCTTTTGGTGGAGGACAAATGAGATGGGGGAACAAAAATGACCAGGACATAAGGGCTTACTTACTCGTAACATCCCAATAAAGTTTCAATTTGCGAGTTCCATCGTTTATATATATATACTAGCCGGCGTGGCCGGGATTGCAAAAGACCCCAATCTTGATTATATCTGAGATAGGGGCCCTACAAATGTCAGACCCATAAATAAGAGTTAAAATTTAAAATTGTTCCTTTTAAAATTTACTTAAAAATGCCATAGATATAGCTTTTTAAAATTATCGATCTTTCTGGAAAATTCTAGAATGGATATTATAAGTTTTAATTCCAGCGATTTTTCAATACGGACAATGAAGGGTATTGATGCAATGCTAGGCCTATATCCTTTAATTAACATAGAAACTATCGTGTTGTCTAAGCATATTGATATTTATATGGCTATGAACTGGGGCCCAGGCCCAGAGAAATAGATGTTATCCGTTCAGTATCCTTGGATATTTGAATATGGATATTAAAGTAGATGTGTACTAAGTTTGGTCAAGATCCATCAACTCGTGTTGGCGTATTTGCTGTTAATTGTTTATATAGATCGTATCAGGAAAAAAAAAATTCGGGGCCTCCGACCCAAACGGAATGTTATAGAAAGTTCATAGCCCCTTAAGAGATCCTTCTGGATAATAATGTATATATGTTTCGTGTTTGGTCAAGATCCATAAATCCATGTAAAAGCCTTTGTAGAACAAGCAGACCCACAACCAAACAAGCAAATCCACAAACTTTCACATTAACAGATATCTATATATGATACAATTTTCGTACACAATTTGAAAGATTATCAATTGCAAACATGCTGACTATTCAGTTATTTTAAATCCCTAGATGAAGGGATCGAAGTCAAGTGGACTACAATTTTATATAAGTCATAATAGTCCACTTGTAAAGATCTAAAATATCAAATAAACATTGGTTAAGCATAATTAATATTATATATACTTCTTTCAAAGTTTGAAATTTGATGTTTGTATTTAATTTTTTTTTTAAAGTTAAATAATTATTGTTTTTAACAATTTTAACAATAAATTAAAAAACCGTTGTATATATAAAATTAATCCATTTGTATGGCACTGAAATAAAATAATAGCTCTTAAAAAATCCTAAATGATATCGACTAAAACAAGTAGCATAAGAATGAAATTGTTTCCCTTGAAACATATTTATTTTGTTTAAACATTGTTTAGATGAAAAGAAGATAGATTTTTTTAAAAAGATTATGTGAATGGTTCAAATTAGATACCATGACAATATGATATGTTATTTTGGCTAATAACCTTTCTCAGATTACAAAAGTGAAAAACAAGAAATATAACTCTTTAAAATAATATTGTTTATAATGCTATGTTATGTCAGGAACCTTCAACCTCAAACACAATGAACTCATGGCTTTTTAAATTGTAGACATAGTGCTTGAGTAGGTGCGTCCTTTATATAATGATTTACGATGTAAGCACAATGACTCAAATGGTTACGTAGTATATAGTTTCCCGAGCTCCCTTATATTCAGTGACACTTTCCCAAAACACTACCTCTGACACGACCATGTTTTAATGTGCCCAAATGAAACATGACAGCAATACAATAAACAAAATTGATCCTCAATTTAGCTTAAACAAACGAAAAATAATATATCTTTAAAATTTACTGTCTAATAGTAAATGTATTTAAAAAAATATGTATGACTTTCTTATAAAACATGAAATCAAACACCCTAAAAGATATGCTATACAATATAGATGGCTGTCACATAAATAAGACTATGAAATTAACATGTGTTTAACACAAGTACGCCACTATAGAGGCAATTCTAAGTCAAGTGGACTACAATTTTATATAAGTCATAATGGTCCATCTTGTAGTGCTAGTACACAGGTGCATCCTTGGTTAAGCATAATTAATATTATATATACTTCTCATAAAGTTTGAAATTTTAAGTTTGTGTTTAAATTTTAAAAAAAAGAATTAAATAATGAATGTTTTTAACAGTTTCACAATAGATTGCAAAATCATTGTTTTTAAAAAAATTAATACATTTGCATGCCACAAAAATAAAATGAAACCTCTTACACATTTGTAAATGATATCGACTAAAATGTGTAGTAGAAGAATGCGATTGTTTCCCTTGAAACACATTTATTTTGTTTAAACATTGTTTAGTTGAAAAGAGGAGAACATTTTCTAAAAAGATTATGTTAATGGTTCAAATTAGATACAATGACAATATGATAATGTTATTTTGGCTAAAAGCCTTTCTCAGATTACAGAAGTGAAAAACAAGAAATATAACTATTTTAAAATAATATTATTTATAATGCTATGTTATGTCATGAACCTTCTAACTCAATCACAATGAACTCCTGGCTTTTTAACTTGTAAACACAGTGTATGAGTAGGTGCGTCCTTTATATATTGATTGATAATCTAAGCACAAAGACTCAAATGGTTAGTTAGTCTATAGTGTCACGAGCTCCCTTATGCTCAATGACTCAAATGGTTAGGTAGTCTATAGTGTCACGAGCTCCCTTATGCTCAATGACTCAAATGGTTAGGTAGTCTATAGTGTCTCGAGCTTCCTTATTTTCGTTAACTCAAATGGTTAGGTAGTCTATAGTGTCACAAGCTAACTTATGTTCTGTGACATGTTCTCAAATTTCTACACTACCTCTGAAACCACCTTGTTTTAATTTGCCCAAGGAAATATGACAACGATACAATAAACAAAATGGATCCTAAATTTAACTGAAAGTAACGAAAAGTAATATATCTTTTCAATTTACTGTCTAATATTAAATGTATGAATTTCTTATGAAACATGAAATAAAACACACTAAAAAATATGCTATACAATATAGATTTGAGACCGACCGAAAGTGATTTTCTGATTACGGCCGAAGCCGAAAATAGGCCGAAAGTTTAAAAATGGCTTTAGGCCGAAACCTAAAAAAAGGCCGAAAGTTAAAAATGAATGTCGGCCGAAACCTAAAAAAAGGCCAAATGTTAAAAATGAATGTCGGCCGAAACCGAAGCCGAAACCGAAGCCGAAAATGAAATATTAAGATATTTTGAAATTCGTTTCCGCATACATTCTGCATACATCGAAAATGATGTGGAAAAGTATAAATATTTACATTATTTTTATTAAAAAATTAGATAATCGTGAATATTAATAAATAAACATATAATATTGGAGTCTCAAACTCGCGGCCCGCGAGCCATTTGTTACCCACAAGACGATATTTTGGATCCCGCCACATGACAGAAAAGTTTATTGTAAATGCGCCGGACCGTTTCCCACATTCTCATATCTATAACATGACTCTCCGCGACGGTTTCAGTCGAATCTCATCGACTAGTCTACTTCTGATTTTTTAAAAAAATGCTCTATATATTTTTGTATGGCAGGTCTCTGGCAACAGTTAGTAGTTCTTGAGAACCCTTAATGATTTTATTTTTATTTATAAAGGTTGAGCAGATTGTAACAGTTCTAATCGCTTTTTTGTGGATTACTTGATGCGGCCCACTCTCATTCAGACACTACCTCCTGCGCCCCCCCCCCCCCTGATGATTTGAGTTTGAGACCCTTGATCTAGTGAATACTTTGGATTTTACTATTTTAATATAAAAGTAATTTAAATTGCTTTACAATTTTTTTTAAATTAGTATCGTAGGCAAAAAATTTGGCAAAAATTGAGGTGGGGGAGGGGGGATTAATTCAAAATAGACTCTTGAGAGCCTTTGCTTTAATAATATAATTACAACCTAGAACATCTACCTACAACAATTATTGTTGCTCTAATAGAGCCAATTGTCACCTAAATATATGTTATTAAGGCTATAAAAATATCACCAGAATGTTTCGCTGTTTTCGTAATACTAATGCTTTGTGTTTTCGTTAATAGCTTGCAAGATGTCACTGTAGTAATATTCAACCTCTTAAAGATCGGTTAGTTTGTCCATAAAGATCGCCTGGTTTGTTGTAAAAGATCGTTCAGTTTGTTGTTAATAATCGGTTAAATTGTTCTTAAAGATCGGTGAGTTTGTTCATAAAGATCGCTTAGTTTGTTCTAAAATATCGCTAAGTTTAATCTTAAAGATCGCTTAATTTGTTCTTAAAGATCGCTTAGTTTGTTATTAAAGATCGCTTAGTTTGTTGTTAAAGATCGTTTAGTTTGTTGTTAAAGATCGTTTAGTATGTTGTTAAAGATCGTTTAGTTTGTTGTTAAATATCGTTTAGTATGTTGTTAAAGATCGTTAATTTGTTGTTAAAGATCATTTAGTTTTTTGTTAAAGATCGTTACTTTGTTGTTAAAGATCGTTTAGTTTGTTGTTAAAGATCGTTTAGTTTGTTGTTAAAGATCGTTTAGCTTGTTGTTAAAGATCGATTAGTTTGTTGTTAAAGATCGCTTAGTTTGTTTTTAAATATCGTTTAGTATGTTGTTAAAGATCGTTTAATATGTTGTTAAGATCGTCTAGTTTGTTGTTAAAGATAGTTTAGTATGTTGTTAAAGATCGTTTAGTTTGTTGTTAAAGATCGTTTAGTTTGTTGTTAAAGATTGTTTAGTTTTTTGTTAAAGATCGTTTAGTTTTTTGTTAAAGATCGTTTAGTATTTTGTTAAAGATCGTTTAGTTTGTTGTTAAAGATCGTTTAGTTTTTTTTTTAAAGATCGTTTAGTTTGTTGTTAAAGATCGTTTAGTTTGTTGTTAAAGATCGCTTAGTTTGTTTTTAAATATCGTTTAGTATGTTGTTAAAGATCGTTTAGTTTGTTGTTAAAGATCGTTTAGTTTGTTGTTAACGATCGTTTAGTTTGTTGTTAAAGATCGTTTAGTTTGTTGTTAAAGATCGTTTAGTTTGTTGTTAAAGATCGTTTAGTTTTTTGTTAAAGATGGTTTAGTTTTTTGTTAAATATCGCTTAGTTTGCTGTTAAAGATCGTTTAATATGTTGTTAAGATCGTCTAGTTTGTTGTTAAAGATAGTTTAGTATGTTGTTAAAGATCGTTTAGTTTGTTGTTAAAGATCGTTTAGTTTGTTGTTAAAGATTGTTTAGTTTTTTGTTAAAGATCGTTTAGTTTTTTGTTAAAGATCGTTTAGTATGTTGTTAAAGATCGTTTAGTATTTTGTTAAAGATCGTTTAGTATGTTGTTAAAGATCGATTAGTTTGTTGTTAAAGATCGTTTAGTTTGTTGTTAACGATCGTTTAGTTTGTTGTTAAAGATCGTTTAGTATGTTGTTAAAGATCGTTTAGTTTGTTGTTAAAGATCGTTTAGTTTGTATTTAAAGATCGTTTAGTTTTTTGATAAAGATCGTTGAGTATGTTGTTAAAGATCTTTTAGTTTGTTGTTAAAGATCGTTTAGTTTTTTGTTAAAGATCGTTTAGTTTTTTTGTTAAAGATGGTTTAGTTTGTTGTTAAAGATCGTTTAGTTTGTTGTTAAAGATCCTTTAGTTTTTTTGTTAAAGATGGTTTAGCTTGTTGTTAAAGATCGATTAGTTTGTTGTTAAAGATCGCTTAGTTTGTTTTTAAATATCGTTTAGTATGTTGTTAAAGATCGTTTAGTTTGTTGTTAACGATCGTTTTATTTTTTTGTTAAGGATAGCTTAGTTTGTTGTTAAAGATCGTTTAGTTTGTTGTTAAAGATTGTTTAGTTTTTTGTTAAAGATCGTTTAGTTTGTTGTTAAATATTGCTTAGTTTGCTGTTAAAGATCGTTTAATATGTTGTTAAAGATCGTTTAGTTTGTTGTTAAAGTTAGTTTAGTATGTTGTTAAAGATCGTTTATTTTGTTGTTAAAGATCGTTTAGTATGTTGTTAAAGATCGCTTAGTTTGTTGTTAAAGATCGTTTAGTTTTTTTTTTTAAAGATCGCTTTGTTTGTTGTTAAAGATCGTTTAGTTTGTTCTTAAAGATCGTTTAGTTTGTTGTTAAAGATCGTTTATTTTTATTTTTTAAAGATCGTTTAGTTTGTTGTTAAATATCGTTTAGTATGTTGTTAAAGATCGTTAATTTGTTGTTAAAGATCGTTTAGTTTGTTGTTAAAGATCGTTTAGTTTGTTGTTAAAGATCGTTTAGTATGTTGTTAAAGATCGTTTAGTTTGTTGTTAAATATCGTTTAGTATGTTGTTAAAGATCGTTAATTTGTTGTTAAAGATCATTTAGTTTGTTGTTAAAGATCGTTTAGTTTGTTGTTAAAGATCGTTTAGTTTGTTGTTAACGATCGTTTAGTTTGTTGTTAAAGATCGTTTAGTATGTTGTTAAAGATCGTTTAGTTTGTTGTTAAAGATCGTTTAGTTTGTAGTTAAAGATCGTTTAGTTTTTTGTTAAAGATCGTTGAGTATGTTGTTAAAGATCGTTTAGTTTGTTGTTAAAGATCGTTTAGTTTTTTGTTAAAGATCGTTTAGTTTTTTTGTTAAAGATGGTTTAGTTTGTTGTTAAATATCGTTTAGTTTGTTGTTAAAGATCCTTTAGTTTTTTTGTTAAAGATGGTTTAGCTTGTTGTTAAAGATCGATTAGTTTGTTGTTAAAGATCGCTTAGTTTGTTTTTAAATATCGTTTAGTATGTTGTTAAAGATCGTTTAGTTTGTTGTTAAAGATCGTTTAGTTTGTTGTTAAAGATTGTTTAGTTTTTTGTTAAAGATCGTTTAGTTTGTTGTTAAATATTGCTTAGTTTGCTGTTAAAGATCGTTTAATATGTTGTTAAAGATCGTTTAGTTTGTTGTTAAAGTTAGTTTAGTATGTTGTTAAAGATCGTTTAGTTTGTTGTTAAAGATCGTTTAGTTTGTTGTGAAAGATCGTTTAGTTTGTTGTTAAATATCGTTTAGTTTGTAGTTAAAGATCGTTAAGTTTGTTGTTAAAGATCGTTTAGTTTATTGTTAAAGATCGTTTAATTTGTTGTTAAAGATCGTTTAGTTTGTTGTTAAAGATCGTTTAGTTTTTTGTTAAAGATCGTTTAGTTTTTTGTTAAAGATTGTTTAGTATGTTGTTAAAGATCGTTTAGTATGTTGTTAAAGATCGTTTAGTTTGTTCTTAAAGATCGCTTAGTTTGTTGTTAAAGATCGTACAATTTGTTGTTAAAGATCGTGTAGTTTGTTGTTAAAGATCGCTTAGTTTGTTTTTAAATATCGTTTAGTATGTTGTTAAAGATCATTTAGTTTCTTGTTAAAGATCGTTTAGTTTGTTGTTGAAGATTGTTTAGTTTGTTGTTAAAGATCGTTTAGTATGTTGTTAAAGATCGTTTAGTATGTTGTTAAAGATCGTTTAGTTTTTTGTTAAAGATCGTTTAGTTTTTTGTTAAAGATCGCTTAGTTTGTTGTTAAAGATCGTTTAGTTTGTTCTTAAAGATCGCTTAGTTTGTTGTTAAAGATCGTACAATTTGTTGTTAAAGATCGTTTAGTTTGTTGTTAAAGATCGTTTAGTTTTTTAAAGATCGTTTATTTTTTGTTGAAGATCATTTAGTTTGTTGTTAAAGATCATTTAATTTGTTTTTAAAGATCGCTTAGTTTGTTGTTGATTTTCTTTTAGTTTGCTCATGAATATCGCTTAGTTTGTTGTTAAAGATTGCTTAGTTTTTTTGTAAAGATCAATTTGTTTGTTCATAAAGATCCCTTAGTTTGTTCTTAAAGATAATCAATTTTGTTCCTTAACATCGATTAGTTTGTTCTTAAAAATCTTTTAGTTTTTTCCTAAAGAAAATTTAGTTTTCTGTTAAAGATCGCTTAGTTTATTCTTATAAATCATTTAGTTTACTATTAAATATTATTTGTTTTGTTCTTAAAGATTATTTATTTCGGTCGTAAAATCGTTTAGTTTGTTCTATAATATCGTTTAGTTTGTTATTAAAGATCGCTTAGATTGTTCTTAAAGATCGCTTAGTTTATTTTATAAGATCGTTTAGTTTGATCTTAAATGTCCCTTAGTTTTTTTTTTAAAATATCGTTTAGTTTGTTCTCAAAGATCTCAAATGTCGCTTAGCTTGTTGTTAAATATCGCCTTTGCTGAGTATTAAATAACCAAAAACCTGAGTCACTTTCGGCCGGATAGTCTAAGTCAATTTTGGTCGAAACCGAAGAAAAACCGAAAGTTAACTTTCCTCTTTCGGCTGAAACCAAAATTAAGACGAAAGTTAACTTCTCAGTTTCGTCCAAAACCGAAACTTGGCCGAAAAAATGATAAAATTGCCACTTTCGGCACAGAAACCGAAGCCAAAATTCGGTTGGTCTCTAATATAGATTTTTAATTAAGACGCTAAAAACCTTTATACTTGAACAAGTCGCTTCTCTTCTGCTTAAGGGTCTTTTCTATTGACTATTATTTTACCTGGATCATTCATTCGTCTCGCCTTCGCTCTGTGTTAGTATGCTTTCACTGTCAACACGGCCAAACTTTTGCAATGACTTATCTCAACAAGCCTTAAATAAATTCTCAATATTGCTGAACTATATACAGTAATCATCTACACAATATGATATATGCAGCGCTCAACCAAGCTACTTAACGTACTCTTCCAAATATAACTTAGTAAAACACCGTGGATTAATGTGGGAAAAAACAACTTGTACAAGCGGTGTCTGAGTCCAAGACTTAACACACAGGGCAGACGAATTCTAGTGAGGACTGCAATTGGTGGTCATTTCATTTTATTGACACTCGTTCCTCCCCGAACGTCTAGCGATGACGCCTCCCATTTGTAACGTTTCTTAAAGAGTGTCATTAAATGCGTCCATCACGCTACGATAAACTCACTCCTCAACGTGTGTCAAAGACAATGCATGCATAATTACATTCATATACTTCCATACATGTGATAATAGCAACAGAGAATCAACATTCATGCCCTTCCTATTTTCCCACGATATGTATATCTTTGAGAGAATTTTTTTTTTCAAAACAATTTTTTTTTTCAATTGTTCAATTCTTAGTCTGAAGTTTGAAAACTAAATTATATTTTTATAAAGAACGTTACCTGAATGCAAGTTCTAATTTTAAGGCTTGTTTATTGTCTTATTGTTTTAAATTATATTTCTCTTTTTACAAAGTCTTTCATGCACATCTTTTACAAGTTCATTCAGCAGAGATTTCATAACAACGCATTATGACTCTGTTGTTAAATGACATATATTGGTGGATGACTCTATAGTTAAATGACATATATTTATGGATAGCTCTGTAGTTAAATGACATATATTGGTGGATGACTCTGTAGTTAAATTGCATATATTGGTGGTTTACTCTGTAGTTAAATGACATATTTTGGTAGAATGCTCTGTAGTTAAATGGAATATATTGGTGGATTACTATGTAGTTAAATGGCATATATTTGTGGATAGCTCTTAAGCTAAATGACATAACTTGGTGGGTTACTCTTTAGTTAAATTATATATAATGGTGGATGACTCTGTAGTTAAAAGACATACATTGGTGGATGAATCTGTAGTTAAATGACATATATTGGTGGATGAATCTGTAGCTAAATGACATATATTGGTGGATGAATCTGTAGTTAAATGACATATATTGGTGGATGAATCTGTAGCTAAGGGGCATATATTGGTGGATGACTCTTATGTTAAATTACATACATTGGTGGGTGACTCTGTAGTTAAATGGCATATATTGGTGGATGAATATGTAGTTAATGGGCATATATTGGTGCATGAATCTTAAGTTAAATTACATAACTTGGTGTGTGACTCTGTAGTTAAATGACATATATTGATGGATGACTCTTTAGTTAAATGACATACATTGGTGGATGACTCTAGTATGAATCTCGTGTCAAAACATATATTTTCTTAATGACAAAAAAAATGTAAACAACGAATCAATAGATAAATGATATGAACAAAGTGATCAAACAAATATACTTAATAACAAAACACAAAGAACATTTTTCTCAATATATTAAAGTCATGACCGATATGATTTAAACGATTTAATTTCAAAGTGTATTTCAAATGTTATTTTACGTATTAAAATGTATTAAAGTAATACGATCTATGTCCCACAAATCACTTGCTAACTTTGCAGCAATATATGAGCTAACGTTAAGATGGCAAAGTAAAGAATCAGTAAAAGAATTCTTGAAAAACTCCCTGTTGCAAAGACGAGACAAGACTTTGACATAGAGGTGATCGTTAGCTAAGTCTACAACTGTATGAAAGAACATATAATGACACATCAAGACTTTGACATTAGTAGACATAGAGGTTACAGTAAGCTAAGTCTACAACTGTATAAAAGAACATGTAATGACACATCAAGACTTTGTCATTAGTAGACATAGAGGTGATCGTTAGCTAAGTCTACAACTGTATAAAAGAACATTTAATGACGCATCAAGACTTTGACATTAGTAGACATAGAGGTTATAGTTAGCTAAGTCTAAAAATGTATGAAAGAACATGTAATGACACATCAAGACTTTGACATTAGTAGACATAGAGGTTATAGTTAGCTAAGTCTACAACTGTATAAAAGAACATGTAATGACACATCAAGACTTTGACATTAGTAGACATAGAGGAGATCGTTAGCGAAGTCTACAACTGTATAAAAGAACATGTAATGACACATCAAGACTTTAACATTAGTAGACATAGAGGAGATCGTTAGCGAAGTCTACAACTGTATAAAAGAACATGTAATGACCCATCAATACTTTGACATTAGTAGACATAGAGGAGATCGTTAGCTAAGTCTACAACTGTATAAAAGAACATGTAATGACACATCAAGACTTTGTCATTAGCAGACATAGAGGTGATCGTTAGCGAAGTCTACAACTGTATAAAAGAAAATGTAATGACACATCAAGTCTTTGACATTAGTAGACATAGAGGAGATCGTTAGCTAAGTCTACAACTGTATGAAAGAACATATAATGACACATCAAGACTTTGACATTAGTAGACATAGAGGTTACAGTAAGCTAAGTCTACAACTGTATAAAAGAACATGTAATGACACATCAAGACTTTGTCATTAGTAGACATAGAGGTGATCGTTAGCTAAGTCTACAACTGTATAAAAGAACATTTAATGACGCATCAAGACTTTGACATTAGTAGACATAGAGGTTATAGTTAGCTAAGTCTAAAAATGTATGAAAGAACATGTAATGACACATCAAGACTTTGACATTAGTAGACATAGAGGTTATAGTTAGCTAAGTCTACAACTGTATAAAAGAACATGTAATGACACATCAAGACTTTGACATTAGTAGAAATAGAGGAGATCGTTAGCGAAGTCTACAACTGTATAAAAGAACATGTAATGACACATCAAGACTTTAACATTAGTAGACATAGAGGAGATCGTTAGCGAAGTCTACAACTGTATAAAAGAACATTGAATGACAAATCAAGACTTTGTCATTAGCAGACATAGAGGTGATCGTTAGCTAAGTCTACAACTGTATAAAAGAACATGTAATGATACATCAAGACTTTATCATTAGCAGACATAGAGGTGATCATTAGCTAAGTCTACAACTGTATAAAAGAACATGTAATTACCCATCAATACTTTGACATTAGTAGACATAGAGGAGATCGTTAGCTAAGTCTACAACTTTATAAAAGAACATTTAATGACGCATCAAGACTTTGACATTAGTAGACATAGAGGTTATAGTTAGCTAAGTCTAAAAATGTATGAAAGAACATGTAATGACACATCAAGACTTTGACATTAGTAGACATAGAGGTTATAGTTAGCTAAGTCTACAACTGTATAAAAGAACATGTAATGACACATCAAGACTTTGACATTAGTAGACATAGAGGAGATCGTTAGCGAAGTCTACAACTGTATAAAAGAACATGTAATAACACATCAAGACTTTAACATTAGTAGACATAGAGGAGATCGTTAGCGAAGTCTACAACTGTATAAAAGAACATTGAATGACACATCAAGACTTTGTCATTAGCAGACATAGAGGTGATCGTTAGCTAAGTCTACAAATGTATAAAAGAACATGTAATGACACATCAAGACTTTGTCATTAGCAGACATAGAGGTGATCGTTAGCGAAGTCTACAACTGTATAAAAGAAAATGTAATGACACATCAAGTCTTTGATATTAGTAGACATAGAGGTGATCGTTAGCTAAGTCTACAACTGTATAAAAGAAAATGTAATGACACATTAAGTCTTTGACATTAGTAGACATAGAGGAGATCGTTAGCTAAGTCTACAACTGTATAAAAGAAAAGGTAATGACACATCAAGTCTTTGACATTAGTAGACATAGAGGAAATCGTTAGCTAAGTCTACAACTGTATAAAAGATAACATAATGACACATCAAGTCTTTGACATTAGTAGACATAGAGGTGATCGTTAGCTAAGTCTACAACTGTATAAAAGAATATGTAATGACCCATCAAGACTTTGACATTAGTAGACATAGAGGTTATAGTTAGCTAAGTCTACAACTGTATAAAAGAACATGTAATGACACATCAAGACTTTGTCATTAGTAGACATAGAGGTGATCGTTAGCTAAGTCTACAACTGTATAAAAGAACATTTAATGACGCATCAAGACTTTGACATTAGTAGACATAGAGGTTATAGTTAGCTAAGTCTAAAAATGTATGAAAGAACATGTAATGACACATCAAGACTTTGACATTAGTAGACATAGAGGTTATAGTTAGCTAAGTCTACAACTGTATAAAAGAACATGTAATGACACATCAAGACTTTGTCATTAGTAGACATAGAGGTGATCGTTAGCTAAGTCTACAACTGTATAAAAGAAAATGTAATGACACATCAAGTCTTTGACATTAGTAGACATAGAGGAGATCGTTAGCTAAGTCTACAACTGTATAAAAGATAACATAATGACACATCAAGTCTTTGACATTAGTAGACATAGAGGTGATCGTTAGCTAAGTCTACAACTGTATAAAAGAATATGTAATGACCCATCAAGACTTTGACATTAGTAGACATAGAGGTTATAGTTAGCTAAGTCTACAACTGTATAAAAGAACATGTAATGACACATCAAGACTTTGTCATTAGTAGACATAGAGGTGATCGTTAGCTAAGTCTACAACTGTATAAAAGAACATTTAATGACGCATCAAGACTTTGACATTAGTAGACATAGAGGTTATAGTTAGCTAAGTCTAAAAATGTATGAAAGAACATGTAATGACACATCAAGACTTTGACATTAGTAGACATAGAGGTTATAGTTAGCTAAGTCTACAACTGTATAAAAGAACATGTAATGACACATCAAGACTTTGACATTAGTAGAAATAGAGGTGATCGTTAGCTAAGTTTACAACTGTATAAAAGAACATGTAATGACAAATCAAGACTTTGACATTAGTAGACATAGAGGAGATCGTTAGCGAAGTCTACAACTGTATAAAAGAACATTTAATGATACATCAAGACTTTGACATTAGTAGACATAGAGATGATCAATAGCTAAGTCTACAACTGTATAAAAGAACATGTAATGATACATCAAGACTTTATCACTAGCAGACATAGAGGTGATCGTTAGCTAAGTCTACAACTGTATAAAGAACATGTAATTACCCATCAATACTTTGACATTAGTAGACATAGAGGAGATCGTTAGCTAAGTCTACAACTTTATAAAAGAACATGTAATGACACATCAAGACTTTGTCATTAGCAGACATAGAGGTGACCGTTAGCGAAGTCTACAACTGTATAAAAGAACATTTAATGACACATCAAGACTTTGACATTAGTAGACATAGAGGTGATCAATAGCTAAGTCTACAACTGTATAAAAGAACATGTAATGACACATCAAGACTTTGTCATTAGCAGACATAGAGGTGATCGTTAGCTAAGTCTACAACTGTATAAAAGAACATGTAATGACCCATCAATACTTTGACATTAGTAGACATAGAGGAGATCGTTAGTTAAGTCTACAACTGTATAAAAGAAAATGTAATGACACATCAAGTCTTTGACAATAGTAGACATAGAGGTGATCGTTAGCTAAGTCTACAACTGTATAAAAGAAAATGTAATGACACATCAAGTCTTTGACATTAGTAGACATAGAGGAGATCGTTAGCTAAGTCTACAACTGTATAAAAGAAAATGTAATGACACATCAAGTCTTTGACATTAGTAGACATAGAGGTGATCGTTAGCTAAGTCTACAACTGTATAAAAGAACATGTAATGACACATCAAGACTTTGACATTAGTAGACATAGAGGAGATCGTTAGCTAAGTCTACAACTGTATAAAAGAACATGTAATGACACATCAAGACTTTGACATTAGTAGACATAGAGGTGATCGTTAGCTAAGTCTTTAAATGCATTACAAAACACATTTTATGACACATTAAGACTTTGAAATTAGTAGACATAGAGGTCATAGTTAGCTAAGTCTACAACTGAATAAAATAACATTTAATGACCCATCAATGCTTTGACATTAGTAGTAATAGTGGTGATCGGTAGCTAAGACTACGATTGTATAAAAGAACATTTAATGCCACATCAAGATGTCGACATAAGGAGATATAGCAGTTATCGTTAGCTAAGTCTACAACTGTATTAAATAACATGTAATGACACATTAAGACTTAGACATTAGTAGACATAGAGGTGATAGATAGCTGAGTCTACAAATTTATAAAATTACATTTAATGACACATCAGGACTTGGATATTAGTAGACATAGAGGTGATCGTTAGCTAAGTCTTCAACAGTTACTGTATAAAAGACCATTTAATGACACATCAAGACTTTGACTTTATCTAAGTTGATTTATCATTTGAATCACCGAGTCAGTTCTCTATTCAATATACACGTTATTACAATATTACCGTACTCCTAAACCTCAACAAATTTACTTATAATACATGGTGTCTATAACTATATGTGTTCACTTCTATGCTCAATAATGATCTTTCCTACTGTCTTCGCAATTATCCCACGCGTTTGCTAAGAGACATATTTATAACATGTTTTTTCAATTATTTATGTCTGTCTAAACTCCTTATGTATATCTTTATATTTGTGTATCTCATTAAATCAACTTAAAATAAGATGGTGCATACTAAGTTAGTACCTATAAGATGGGATTACACTTTTTTTTATTAAGTTATAGACATGCAGATAACATTACATGTAGATAAATTAAAATAGAAAAAAAAAGTGCTTAAATAAATTTAAAAGTATGGGTACATGTATTTTAGGATATTAAAATCATAGTTTTATAAAATTGTTTTAAAATCAGAGGAAAAAAATAATCCTGATTTTGATTTGAAGTCATATTATTTTACCTTTTCAAAATACTTTTAGTAAAAACGATATTACAATTATGAAAACATGAATGTCTTTCAAAATATTTAAATATATTCACCAATAGCTTATAAAGAGATAAATAATTAAATCCCTTGAAAAAAAAAAGATTTTTTTTTAAAAATAAAGAACAATGCACAATGTTTTATAAAATTCTTTTCAAGGGAAATAATATTATAATTTGTATCTATAATTTTGATATATTTAAAGATAAATGTCAAAATACTTTGTTAAAATTTGCTATTAAAAAAACAACACAAAGAAAAACAAAAAACGTAGGCCTTAAGAGGCATAGCTTGTAGTTTCTACCTCTTTTATGCGGTTTTCAGAAAACTTTAAATTTAAGACTTCATAACAAATGCATATAAAATTCGTGTAGCAATACCAATAATTTAAATATGTCGGCCTTTTTTTCGTATAAATTAAGAGTATTCTTGTGGTTGAGTTCCCGATGTGTAAGTTGATTTGTCTTAAAATGGCTGATGGAGGTCCTCATATGTTCCGTGTGTATATTGTTTAAGGAATTACATATGTGTTTATGATTGTGCCCTGGTCAAAAATTGTGTGAGCTTTGTATTTAAGTCGGTCAATTATGTTTTTTTAATTGATTGTTCAATGTTTTGCAACGTTTCTGTGTTATTTTGAGTCTGTTTGTTTGAAAAATAAATGCCATATATCCTAAGACTATCTTCCCTTATGATTTCTAAAGGGAAATCTAGTCTATCTTTCCATCTAACTATCCCAAAAATTTCAGATTTTGTTATGTTTTTTTTAGACCCACTACATCTTCCAAATTTTTGAAATATTGATTTTATTTTTGAAATAGACTTATCATCAAAAGGAACAAAAATTGTGTCATCTGCATATGCAATGATTTTCGTTTCATTACCTCCAGGGATCCTTACTTCTGTAATACTCTCCTCCATTCTAATTCGCTCTAACACAGTTTCAAAGGATAGGATATGAAGGTAAGGGGAAATTGGACACCTTTGTCTAACTGATCTGTCAATTTTAATGTATTTAGTAAGTGTGCTGTTAATTATAAGATTACTAATGGAGCACAGAAATCATGGCGCCAAACACTCTAGGTACACCTCTGCCAATGGTCAGTCCAAGCATATATTCAACTGCAAATTGTCACAATGATTAGGGCAGTCGACCGATGAACAAAAATGAAAGGTGCCCAAGAATGTTGGTTAAATTCAAAATGCAGTTTTATATTTTGTGCTTCTTGTTTTTTTCAGTAAATTTTAAAGGGACTTTTAGAATTCCTGCTGTGAAGCACTGACATTTACCATGCGTTATGATGAAAGAAGCACTGCCCCTTCTAAACATATATATTGAGCACCATAATCTGTCGGTTGGTGAGCTTTTCACATACATTGTTTCCAAAACCTCTAATTTACTCTCCGTTATAAAAAGCCATGATGATTATAAACACAAAAGCAAAATCAATTAAAGTCAAAGACGCTTACCTCAAAATTGGTTAACTCGCAAACCGTGTTATTTCAATGTTCTGGAAGTGGAACCAACGATTTCTCACTTTGATTGTCTTAGCACTTTCTCTCCGCTATTTGGATCATCGGTTATCTCGACGCTTCTTGGCAAACGCCGAGGCCTTTGACATAACATAGTTTTACTGTGTAGCTAAATGTAATAAGTGGGAGTGGAATAATCGTAAGCTAAGTTTCATTTTGGCGTGTTTGCTTAATACGCGTCTCTATGGTTGAGAAGTGTGGACCACGTATGCTAGTCATAAGCGGAAACTAAACAGCCTCTTTTGAAGATGTGGGACTCACATTTTAATCTTTCGATGGTAGTACAAGGTTTCTAAAAAGAGATCGTGGCAAGTACAAAAATGTGTTAATTCTTCCGCTGCTAGCAAGAGGCACCTTCAATGGTTATGCAACTTAAGGAAAATGCAGAAAGGCCTTATTCCAAAGGACCATCAAAATGAAGAGATGACATGACTTATTGGATGGCGTGTTTTAAGGATTCTTGCCAAACTAGAATGAAGGAGGTCAACATAGACGGCAGGACATGTGATTCATCACTCAACATAGACGGCATGTCATAGCATATCATCACTCAACATAGACGGCATGTCATAGCATATCATCACTCAACATAGACGGCAAGTCATAGCATATCATCACTCAACATAGACGGCATGTCATAGCATATCATCACCAACATAGACGTCATGTCATAGCATATCATCACTCAACACAGACGGCATGTCATAGCATATCATCACTCATCAATGTTTCAGGTGGCAAATACAAGTGTATGAGGAAGTTAAAAGAAAAGGAAAGAGATGCATGAAACAAAACATTTTGAACAATAAAACAACAACAAGACGGAAGGTCCAATGTTTCCAGTAATCAAGCTTTCTTTGTGAGAGATGAAACCTAGACTGCGATTCCAGGACCGGCCTATTAAGCCATGGTAGCTGGTGCCTTTAACGGTTTACTGTTAGTGATCTATACATAAAAATATCGCTACACTCGCTCTATTTGATGATACAAGTTCATGCAGCTGGTCATTCCATAACAGGTAATTATGACTCTGTAGTTTAATGATATGTTGGTGGATGACTCTCGTATGAGTTATCACCTGCTCGTTTCTAGATGCTTCAATTAACTTACTTACCCATCTTTAAATTGAAAGCGATTATTAAGATATTTAAATCACAAAACGACGAGTGAGTGTCTGGCTTGTAGTCTCGTATTAAACAAATATACTTAATGACAAAACACAATGAACATACTAATCAATAGCTAAAAGACACGATCGACATGATTAAAATAATATCATTTAAAGGTTACATATAAAATTAATCTTGGGTATTAACATATATGATAGTAAAAAAATTAAAATCCATGTCCCACAACTCACTCGGTAAATATGCAGTGCTTTGTGAGCAAACCAAAAATGACTATTTAAATAAAACAAAAGTAAATTTAAATTATATTTTAAAAAATTCATGTTTTTTTTTTTTTAAATATATAAAAATAAACGTTCCGTAAAACTTCAGAGTCTAATTATTTTCCTCAATAATGGGTTGATGGTTATATATTATACAAATAGTAAATTTAAAAATAAATATTTCAAACTAAAAAAAGCAAATACTTACTTAATTTTTTTTTACAAGGGAAATAATGAAATACTATTTTTATATTACTTATTTATTTAAATAAAACATTTTTGCGTAAACATATTTCTTTAATACATTTGTTAAATAAAATAAACAATATAGACTGTTTTTTAAAAAAAAGTGCTATTGTTTTACTTTAAGTTCTTATTTTTTTTTAGAAACTTGAAATGTAATATCTTAAAGTGGATATATGTATATTCAAAAAATGCTTAACCAGCAGTGAGTTCCCGTGTAGCGCCGCTATATAAAAGGACAAATCTCGAAATCATTCCCTACGTGTAGGGACCCCAATCCAAATCATATGAGCCCCCCGCCACATCATCCCTACCCCACCACCAACCCTGCCTCTGACATGAGGCCATCCCTCCCTGCCTCCCCCCTGCTCCGACCCTCCTCACGATATCATCCCTCCACACACCACTACCCTACCTCCCCGCATAATATATCATCAACATATATTGGTCTTATTCATATAAAATCACTTTTTCTAATGATATAATTTGTTAGGGTTTCAGAGGCCAAAATACTTTCTGTGTTTACAACATGTCGGTTACACTTGACTTGAAATCATCATCAGATCAATTAGTTTGTTGACATAGACGTAGCTGGAGTGTTGATAACCTGTGATCTAAATTATCTTTAGCAACCACCTCACCCAACCGACTTTTCAATTATGAAATCTATTATTTGTAATGGTCCTAGGATTAACGTCAGAGTTGAGAGTTTTCTGAGGATTAAAGTCAGTGAATAGAGTTTTCGGATGTTTAGAGTCAGAGAGAAGAGAGATTTCTTAGAACATTCACTGAATGATTGTTAATTTACTTAAGTTCGGAAAATGTATGTTTGTTCTTAAATATTCTTAAATGTGGAACATATATGACTGTCTTGTTGTTTTTAAGTCAGGAACATTTATGACTGTGGTGTTGTTCTCAACTGTGGAATATGTGTGACTGTTTTGTTGCTCTTAATGAAAAAATTCAATGTACCAACACATCAATATATTAAAGACATGATCAAAATGATTCAAACAATATCATTAAATTGTTTTTTTTTCTTTAAATTTAATTTTTATTATTAATATTTTTTAACGCAAAATAATCGAATTCGATGCGTAAAAAAGTCATTAGGTACATTTACAGCCATAAGTTAGACCAAAAATATCAATGTAAGATAATAAATAAAACAATATAAAAATTAATCTATCTTCTAAACGCTTTTTCAAAACGTACTACAAAGGATTAAAGTAATTTCCCTCAAAACTTAAAGGTTATGACTAATGCCATAATTTTCTAGTGTATACTTCTATCTGTTATACAATTATAAGTTTTGACATTTGTTTTTTAACCTTTAAAAAAAAAAATTGATAAGGAATACATTAAGCATTTCTTTTCAAAGGATATTATCATTTAATATTTATTTTTTTAGTATTTATTATTAAAGTGTGTAAAATATTTTATTTTGCTGAATTATTAAATGTTATATTTTTAGAAATAATTTAAAATAAGAATATATATTGATTGTTTAAATCGTATTAGAATGTTTTCAAACATATTTAATTCTTTAAATAAAACGTTGAATTTAATATTCTATAGTAAATATGTATAGTTATGGAAATGCTTTCTTATGCATTAACACTTCCAACTGATTCTTCACCTGGACACCTCTCCACTTTGATCCCTTACTTAAATTATCTCGCCTCCCAGTCCCAGTGTCCTCCCCAAACCCCCTCCATTGCCACAAAGCTTCCATCTCACTTTATCTCACTACCCTTCCCTCCTTTTGTTCACATTCATGGTCCCGTTCTCTTTCGCCTCATCTCCCTGCACAAATGTCATTAGCAGATTCTTGGTTTATTCATGTAAAATCAAACACTGTTTCTAATCATCCCATTTGCTAAGACAATGAAAGGTCAAAGTTCATTGTTGTGTTTACGACACAAAAGCGTCACTATCCTTCATATACCAATCAGTGCAAGCAGTTTGTTGACAAAGGCGTAGATGGGGTGTTTGTTGACAGTGGCGTAGCTATAGTGTTGACAGAGGCGTTGCTACAGTGTTTGTTAACAGAGGCGTAGCTAGAGTTTTTGTTGATAGTGGAGTAGATATTGTGTTTAGAACTTGCGTGTATGACCAAACTATATATTATCAATAAAAGTCTTTACATTTTTATGTCATTGTTATATTTTAGTCTTATATGACAGGTTTATATGTCATGGTTATATGTTATGGTTAAATGTCATGATTATATGACAGGGTTGAATGTCATAATTAAATTTCAGAGTTATATGTCTGGGTAAGACGTATGTCCCATCTGCCACATGTTAGCTGCGCCGAAAAATCTAAGCATCCCTCAGGAGGTATGTCTGATAGAAGCACTGTACACATGTACAATATAAGCTAGGAGGGAAGGGTTCTGATAGAAGCACTGTACATATGTACAATATAAGCTAGGAGGGAAGGGTTCTGATAGAAGCACTGTACACATGTACAATAGAAGCTAGGAGGGAAGGGTTCTGATAGAAGCACTGTACACATGTACAATAGAAGCTAGGAGGGAAGGGTTCTAATAGAAGCACTGTACACATGTACAATAGAAGCTAGGAGGGAAGGGTTCCATTGATAATTACGTTTTAATATATCCCTGGATTTAGGGATCGAATTCAAGTTTACTCTTGAAAATTTGACCGATGCGCTGTAATAGGCATTGGTTAAGCATATTTATTTAAATATATAGTTCTTTAAAAAAAAGAAAACTAATATTTTTATTGTAATGAAAAAATACATTTAAAAAAAAAGTAAGTTAGTAATCATTTTTAGACTGACTGCACAATACTTTTATTAAAACATGTAAAAAACGTATTATCATTGCAAAATCAAAAATACAATTTCTCACAAAAATCCTCAAAAATTTAAACAAAAAAGAATTTGAAAGCGAAAGTAATTCTTTCCCTTGAAAAAAATGTATTACCAATAAACCTTCTTTAAAAGCAAGAAAATAATAGAAGAAGGTATCTGTAAGCTTGACTTCAGAACCAGGACAATAACACAAGAGCTTTTCGGTTGAGAGGCTTCCTCAAAAGACAGAAAAGAGGAACGCTGAAAATAGGTCAAGAAATAGAGACAATTTTATGACTTAATTAATCGACATTGTTATTTCCGTCAGTTTGTTTATCAAAATAACAGGAAGTATTTAATGTTAAAAATACAGTCATTTATAATTGCATGTTATTTTTTTGTACTCACTGCCAATGTTGTTTTTTTCAGGTATCTCTACAAAAGGGGAGGGGCAAAGACTGCCCCCTTGGCAAGTAAAGTGTTCCATAGATAATAATGAGTACAATAAAAAGAAAGTATATTTAATTTTTAAACAAAATTAGATTATTTTTAAATGAACAAGTAACTGATGCCTTGAAATATATTAGTGTATCTTTATATTTAAAGCTATATCGTTCGAGGCTTACATAATTCGATGTAAATATCAGGTTTGAGTTTGAAATTAGTAAGATCAAGAGTAAGACTATTTTACTGGTTAGAGATTTTAACACAGTCACATAGAACTCCGACAGCCATAGTCTGATTTAGAACATTTCTTTAGATCAGAAGCAATTTATATGAAACCATAAATTAGACATTTGATGAGAGTATTTTGTAATTGTTTTCTTTTCCAAGAAACTGACAATGGCAGTAGTTACGCAAAGCTTTTTTTTTTTTTTCTGTACGAAAAGTCAAGATTTTCAAATACTGTAGGAACAGACATGATTTCAAATATTGAAGGAACAGCACTGATTTTAAATACTGTAGGAACAGACACGATTTCAAATATTGAAGGAACGGCCAAGATTTTTAAAATCTGTAGGAGCTACGTGGTAGATAGTGTTTTTTCAGTGTTAGTAGCCTACCCAGTGTTTGACACTAAGATGACTACTACTATTACTGCTATTTCTACACTACATTACTTGCAATGAATGTTGTTACTAGATTGTTTCTGTTTAGCTTTAAGTCAGACTATTACACATTTACTTCATTTATTATCTAGCTGACATATAGTTTGTCCAAATATTTTTTTTAAAATCAAATCACTGTCATTGATGATTCATGATGCAAACTTTTGTTTAACTTGATCAACGAAATCTTATGAAATCAATGAAACATTTTAAAATTATTTCTTCTTCTTCTTATAATTTAGGGGCCCACAATCAATTTGTTGATCATGCTGGCTCCATGTTTAAATTCAGAGTTTACCTTCTCTTAGATGGGTTGCCGTCCAAGGCTAACGAGTCCCATCCACCCGGGGTTCTTTGGATGTAGGCGCTGGTGGGGATTGAACTCCAGACCACCAGCTATTTGGATTGAGACAGTTTAAACCGCTCGGTCACCCAGCTTTTATTTTTTACACACACTTTTTCAAAAATGTATTTAAACGTATAAAATAAATGTCCCCAAAACTTCAGAGTTGTTACAATCATGTGACTAAAATATATTTTCTTATTATAGAATAGATTTACTTGATTTTATTGTTTACAAAAAAAATGTCAAAGATAATTATGTCATGACATGTTTTTAATGGAAATAATTGTAATAATTTTAACTTTTGTAGTGATATTTTAGACCATTTATAAAAAAAAAAAGATTTTAAAATATTTGTTATTCTATTGTTTCTTGAAAAGAGCGCAAAAACAAAGAAACACATTTTTTATTGATGTTGCAAAGTTATAATTTTCTAACTCAGTTTGCTGCATTTCAGATACTTTGAATTTTTAAATTTTAAAATAAATATATAAATGTTCATTTAAGCTTAACCAAACGTTATCCATTGAGCCTTCGATTTCTGAAAGTGCGAGTACGCTCATACTCTCAAATACGTTCCCAAATTGTAGGAAGGCTACACCAAAACAATCTGTATCTCATGTACATCCTCGGTCGTATACATATTTATATTATTAGTTGATCATATAAATATTTTTAGTCTACACAACATCATTATATATATATATAAGTATATATATATATATTTATATATATATATATATATATATATATATATATATATATATATATATATATATATATATATATATATATATATATATATAGGCATAAATCTGTCTCTAAGTACAAAATGCGCTCCTAAAAAAACTAATGCGTTTGCGATAAAACATCAATGAATTGTTGTCCACGATAAAATGTTGATGAGTTGTTGTCTATACTAGCGAGTGCATTTTTCAGTTTCATTACATTTCTTTCCAAATATCCGAATGAAATAAAACGTTGAAGAGCTGTTATGCACTTGCCCGCAGAGGTTTTCAAATTATTACAACAATTTCCATTTCCACCCATGGACCATAGACATGACTCATACATTCGAGTATTTGAGATAATACTTATTTAAATTAGTTTTGTTGTAAATTCTCTTTATACACTATATCCCTACAATGATATTATAGATATGACATCCATTTAATATTATAAATATACATGGCCCCAAACATAGAGCACCCGTGACTTAATAAATGTATAATAATATGTGTATTGAATAAAGAAATAGAAGTGTATATAATGAATGTATTACACTATATTGATAGAGTTAAGAATAAGAATTATTCAATGAACATGTAGTTCTACATTGATTGTGTCAAGAATTAGTAGATATTAAATGAATTTTGTATACTATATTAATCGAGTTGTTTTTTTTCATTTACCATAAATACAGTTTATTGGTAGAGGAAGGTTTATGAGATTAAGACTATTATGACAGAATAAAAGAAAATACTATTACAGACGTAATTATTGGGTATTAGATTATTTTTGTATATAAGAAGATTTTATTTAAAGATTTTAAGATAAATAATAGTTCAGGAACAAGGAGGAGGTTTGATAAACGTTTTAAATTTAGATACCTTAGAATCGAAATCCGTTAATCCTACAGATATTTAAAATGGTGGACATCATGTGTTCAAATTTTTATCTAGCAATTTTTGTTCCTTTCTTTCTTTTTTTTTCTTGTTTTTTTTTTCTTTTTGTTGTTTAGGGTCGTATTACATAAAGAAAAAAATCTCAGAACTCAATGATGTTGGAAATGTAAACATAGTTACTATTGCTTATCATAACGACAATAACTGAACATAACAAAAAAATAATGTGGAAATAATGATAACACCTGAGTGACTCCCATTTGTCAGAGTCATGGCGATAGTGTCACGGGTTCGATCCCACATCGTAATTCATGTATGATCTTTTTATATTGTACAGCTTAAATGATGAGAAAAGACCTACATTGTTAGTGAAAAGTTCGGAAACCATTTGGTCCGAATTTTGTATAGTTTAAAAAAAAAAAAAAAAAAAATCTTTTCACAAAGTTCGAAGAGTGATTGTATCCTAAAGCCGAAATGTAACAGGCAAATTCGAATAGACGGAAAACAAAATAATTCCTTGATGTCCATTTTCGATATTTTAAATCAATAAAACAATATGCTTCCAAAATTATTATGAACATATACCGGGATATTTGAAATGTTATACAACGTTAACTTTGATGTACTTGACAATATACTTAGAACATCACATTTCTCATATGTCCCAATCTCTTTTTGTGACATTTATCTATATTTATTGTGTCTTTGGACATTAATATGTTTCAAAATATTTCTTTTTTAAAGTTATTTTACTGTACTTGGCAGTAATTTCTTAGAATAGCCTAATTCGTGAGATGTAAATAAATGAAACATTGTAATAAGGTAATTTTTTTAGGATCTCTGTATTTCGTGAGATGTAAATAAATTAAACATTGTAATACCATTATGATTTTTTTTAATCTATGTACTCAGAGAGATGTAAATAAATGACATATTGAAATAAGATTCTGTTTTATTGTTAATAACTTCAGTCCTTACTAGAATCTTGTTTCCTGTGTGATTAGACTATGACTTAGACATAGTTTGTTCCAGTGTTTGCCACAGTGATCCACTGTTTCCTGTGTCATTAGACTATGACTTAGACATAGATTTTCCAGTGTGTGCCAGAATCCTGTTGCCTATGTCCTTAGACTATGTCTTAGACATAGTTTGCTCCAGTGTGTGCCAGAGTTATCCACGGAGTCTTTTGTAAAAGCTTTTTGGGTGTTTCTTTGATGTGACTGTTTGGATGTTAAGTAGATAATAAGTTTGTTTTCGAAGACTACAGTGAGTTGTAAGGTCGAGCTCTGTAGATATCACATAGTGTCGTGGATTTCCTAAGATATTTCAGGAATATTGAGCATTTATTTTAGACTAGTTGAGATACATAACTACAAGAGTTTGGCCGTGTTGACAGTGAGCGGATGCCACCACCGAACGAAGGCGAGACCTAAGAAAGATCCAGGTAAAATCCGTGGCGATAGAAAACACCTTTAGTAGAAGAGAAGTGACCGATCCAAGACTAAACTATAAATAGGTGTATCGTCTTGCTTGAATCATACGTTAGAATTGTTTGTAATGTGTCAGTTATGTGTGTTTTGTATATAGTTATATTTATGTGACAACCATCTATATTTCATAGCACATCATTTAGGGTGTTTCATATCATGTTGTATAAGTAATTCTTAGAGCACATGTTCGATATTTAATATCACATTAGATGGTATACTTAAATAATAAATTCGGTATCATTACTTAAAGTTAAAATGAGAATTTGTTTCGTTAAATGTTTTGTTAATGAGTTTCCTTGGGCACGTTAAAACAAGATGGCGTCAGATGTATTGTATAAATTTGAGAAAGTGTCACTAAACATAAGGGAGTTCGATACACCATAGACCACCTAACCATTTGAGTCATTGAGCTTAGATTGTCAATCAATGTATGTAGGAAGCCCCTATGTCCACAAGGTAAAAAGAGACGAGTTTATTGTTATTGAGTTAGAGGCTTCATAAAATAACATGACGATATAAATAATATTATTTTAAAGAGTTATATTAATTATTTTTCTCTAATGTAATCTATGTTTTGGAAAATCCAACTTCCATAATTTGCAATGGGGATTGCTAAGTGTTTATTTGGTCTTTATATTTTGTCCTATTTTCATAATTCATGTCTGATGAGAAAGGGTATTAGCCAAAATAATATTATCCTTTTGTCCTGGCATCTAATTTTAATCATTCACATATATTTTTTTTTCAAAAATTGTCTCTTATATTTTTTTCTAAAGAATGTTTAAACAAAATAAATGTGTTTCAAGGGAAACAATCGCATTCGTATACTACATGTTTTAGTCGATATCATTTATGATTTTGTAAGAGATTTTATTTTTATTTTTGTGTTTTGCAAATCTTTTAATTTTATTTTGAAACAAAGATTTAGCAATTTATTGTTAAACTTATGAATAACATGTTTTCTTTAACTCTTTTATTTATATCTTTTACAAACTTTAAATTTTAAACTTTATAAGACGTATATATAAAATTAAATATGCTTAACGAGTAATTTCAGTGTATGGTGATAATTGCCATAGGACTATCCTGTCTTATATTAAGCAGTAGTCCACTTGATCTCGATCCCCTTATCTAGGGAATCAATATAAATGAATTGTCAGCATGTTTCAATTGATATTCTTGACAATTGTGTACGAACATTTTATTTCAAATAAATATTAACAATAGATTTCTCAATATTCGATCCTTACCTGTACCTAGAAAATGCTTAAATAATATCCCTTACCCCGCTCATTTCTGTTCTATATTCTCTCTCCGGCAGTTCAGGTCTCATCTCTTCCGTCCTTCAGGTCTCATCTCTTCCGTCCTTCACCAAAAATGACACCAGAAAACTCCCCCCTCCCCTTTATTGATTGCAAAAGTGCAGTGGCGTAGCTAGGGTTGGTGATGCGTTAAACTCATGGTCTCCCCAATGAAAAAAAAACAAAAAACAATCTCTTCTTTTAATTCAATATTTTGTAAATGTAAATATTTACCATACTTTTTTTAAAATTGTTTTTAATGTGTAAATTGATAAGTGTAACAGTAAAGTAAAATAAAGATTAAAATGAAACGCTACGTTAACACAAAAGGACGGCAGCGGAAGTCGATGAGAGAAGTTGGAGGTTTCCGCTGCACCCCCCCTTTTGTTTCTTAGTAAGGGTAATTTCATTTTTAAAAAAAATAATTAAAAAATTAATTAAATAAATAAATAGAAGAATCATCTAATGTGTTTCTTATTTCAAGGACTGCTACACAAACTGTTTACACTCTACTTTAGCCCCACCATCTCGTTCCCTTCCACACCTCTTACGACCCCTTCTTCCCTCACACTGCTTCTATATCCCACGTTTCCATCTCTTACACTATAAACGTATGTCTACATATTGCTTCTTAATCTTTACCCCCCCCCCAGCCCCCCAATTCTTGTATCTCCATATCTACTTTGACTCACTTCCTATTTCCCCATCTCTCAGTGTCTGTAGATATTTTATTATCAAATCCCGTATTAAGTATTTTTCATATCAAATACTCTTTATCCCCTTTCCGCCCCTTTCTTCCCTCACACTGCTTCTATATCCCCCTTTTCCATCTCTTACCCTATAAACGTATGTCTACCTATTGCTTCTTAATCTTTACCCCCCCCCCCAGCCCCCCAATTCTTGTATCTCCATATCTACTTTGACTCACTTCCTATTTCCCCATCTCTCAGTGTCTGTAGATATTTTATTAGCAAATCCCGTATTAAGTATTTTTCATATCAAATACTCTTTAAAGAGTTTCTCAGCATCCCATGTGTTATATGTCAGAGGTCAAAGTTCAGTGTAGTATTTTCCACATTCAGATCCTCAAGTTGACAGAGGCGTAGCTAAAGTTTTTGGAAACCTTGGATATGATTTGTTTTTACGTCCCATCTCTCCAAATGTTTCACAATAAAATCAATTATTTTCATCTATATGATACCATCATAGCTCATTTTGGTGCTATACCCCTCCCCCCTCCCTAAATTGTATAACGCATGGGGACATATGACGCCCTCTCCTCCGTTTGTTGATTACTTTAAATGATTCACTTCAACGTCAAGACTTCTTTTAACTATTACAATTTCATTTTGTCAAAAGAATAGAAGGATTCTTAGAGATGTATAAAACCATGGTTACAATTGATCACATATTTATGCCTGCTAATAAATATGTATACATTTGCTTACAGTTTAGTATATATTGAAATATTAACGCTCTGTAGTGTTTAGGAATATAACTGTAAAACATTAATTACCTGAAAGAAATATCATAACTATATGTCAGTGTTACATGTGTGGGTTATACGTTATTTTTATATGTCTGTGTTTTGACTGGCTGTTCAAGGATCCCAGAAGTTCGTTTGCGTTAAAGAAACACATTTATAACATGGTTTACCACACTGCCTTGATGGACAACCTTGGTGTTCAAGGATCCCAGAAGTTCGTTTGCGTTAAAGAAAAACATTTATAACATGGTTTACCACACTGCCTTGATGGACAACCACATTTATAACATGGTTTATCACACTGCCTTGATGGGCAATCACATTTCTTACATGGTGCACTCCGCTACCTTGATGGACAACCACATTTATAACATTGTTTAACCAACGACCTTGATTGACAACCACATTTATAACATTGTTCAACAAACGACCTTGATCGACAACCACATTTATAACATAGTTTACCACACTGCCTTTATGGACAAAAAATGTATAACATTGTTTAACCAACAATCTTGATAGACAACCACATTTATAACAAGGTTTACCCAAAGGCTTTGATGGACAACCACATTTTGTGACATGGTTTTAACAACTGCCTTTATGGACAACCACATTTCTAGCATGGTTTACTCCGCTACCTTGATGGACAACCCCATTTGTTACATGGTTTTACCCCACTGCCTTGATGGACAACAAGTGGTTTGCCCCACTGATTTGATGGACAAGAAGTGGTTTACCCCACTGCTTTGATGGACAACAAGTGGTTTACCCCACTGCTTTGATGGACAACAAGTGGTTTACCCCACTGCTTTGATGGACAAGAAGTGGTTTACCTCACTGCCTTGATGGACAACAAATGTTTTACCCAACTGCACTGTTGGACGCAGTTCCTTTTTTATCCATATATAATGTTCAGTCGCCATTCGCTCATTGATTAGGCGTTTATTTCTAATGTGCTCATATCCATTTTGCTTGGCTAAGATTCCACACAAGTGCTGGTTATAGTCCTAATGTGGCATAGATTCTCTTCAATGACGCGAAAATACTTTACTGCCACACATATTGATAGGTGATTTGCACGTAATAGACACTCATGACGAACAACAAAAGTCAAGTGACAAACAACATGAAAAAAATATAAAGACACTGATTTGGAAATAATAGGCACTATACAAAATATGAAGATGTTTCTTACTTTATTTAAGACGAAGGAGTAACTAGTAAAGTGGCAAACAACATAAGACCGTATTAAGACACATGCCAAGTGGCAGAAAGTATGAGAATACATTCAGACACAAGCCAAGTGGGAGACAACATAATTTCATATTGAGTCACAACCCTTGAGGCAGACATCATGATAACCTATTAAGACATGACGCACGTGGCGGACATCATAAGAAAATTTTAAAACATGAGCCAAGTGGCAGACAAAAAGAGAACATATTAAGACATGATCAACGTGGCGGACATCACAAGGAAATTGTAAAACATGAGCAAAGTGGAAGACAATAAGAGAACTTATTAAGACATGATCAACGTGGCGGACAAAAAGAGAACATATTAAGACATGATCAACGTGGCGGACATCACAAGGAAATTTTAAAACATGAGCCAAGTAGCAGACACAAAGAGAACATATTAAGACACGACCCAAGGAACAGGCAGCACAAGAACATATTAAGACACATCTTGTGTGGCAGACATCAAAAGAACACATCAAGACACAGAGATTGGATACGAAGTATGTGAAATAATAAAAGGACATTCTCAGTGAGGAGTGTCGTAAAAAAAGTTTCTAAATTGTTTCAAACGCCACATTCAAAAGTTTACATAATATATAAATTGCATAAAACAAACAGTGCAATATATTTTCATTTTCCCAAAACTCCATTTATGAAAACATCGTCCTCAATAAAATATACTCATCTCATTTGTAAACCACTAAAATGTCCAAGACAGCCAACAGTCGTAAGCGTTGCACGGCTCAAACTGTGGTTCAAAAGTGTAAGTGACAACTACATTTTGTAAACTATGAACTTTTCCATCGCTCTCCAATTAAGTGTAGAATGCTGCAAAATTAAATTCCGATATGTGATATAATACATTCTTGTATTTTAAATTTATACTTTTAAAAAAATGTAATGGGGACTATATAGATTTATGGTACAAGATTAATCTAGGCTAAACATGAACACTCAAGGGACACACAAGTAGAGAAGATAATTTTACGTCCTGCTGATTCTGAATTCAAGATGTCTTTAATCATTATTATGGCTAATTTTAACACTTTTCACCCGAAAGTTTGAAATGCCACCTCAAAATTGTCTGAAAGAAACCACAACTACAAGTATGTTCTAAAATGCACCATTGCATTTTGAATTTGCCCGTCAGTCTTCAGCACACTAAATTTCTGCAGCCCTTCCTTCACCTAATTTATATTACACTATGGGATTAATTTTAAGCTTGTTCTGAATGATAACCCTAGTTTCAAGCCAAAAACTGAACGAAATTAAGTTATGTATGGTACTGGGCAACCATGATGCCTCCTACAAAATATTAAAAGGTCCTTTATCGGTCAAAAAAATAAAGCAGAAACTTTAAATGCAATTATAATTTAAAAAAACACTCATGTTTTCAAAAAAAAAATAATTATAATACATAAATTAAAATTATTGGTTACGGGCTCCCTAGAACCCTTCATTGATCGAGATTCATCTACGCCTTTGATTTCCACCCTAGTTTCATATGAAAATGTTTCTGTCGATAGATACACTGCCTAGTGGCTGACCTACTATCAGGGTCAAATATTTTCTAGCCTGGTAAGGGGCCGAGGAAACGATTCGTTTTTTCAGCACACCCGCCCCCCCCCCCCCCCCCCCCTGAACCTCATTATTTTCTAATATTAAATGCATTCGTCTGGTTCTCAAGGACTTTTGCCCAATCGGCCATCCCTTATCTACGTCTCTTGCGACCTTCCCCTCTCCAAAAATCTGGGGTTTCCCCGTCCCCCTTTTCAGGGGAAGTATTTCTGATAGAAACAATGCTCATGGAATGTTCGCGAAGACCGAATGATATAATATGTTTTTAATAATGTAATATGCCAAAAAAATTTTTAAAAAGGCAACTGGTCAATTTTTGCAGTCAATAAATGTTTAAAAAGCTTCATGTTTGTTCATCTTTTTATTACGATCTTCATAAACAGCTCTATGAAATGAACTTTAACAAAACAAGCTTAACAATGAGTTTTTTTTTATCATTGGATGAAATGGCTTATCAATGGCTTTACCTGATATGACGTCTAAAGAAGATAATCTGTTTTAAACAATACAAAATATTTAAGGTACTGATTTAAATTATAAAAGAGATAAGATGTTTAAACACTTTAAAATACCTCTGCCACTGTGATGAAGTCTAAAGGAGATAACATGTTTAAACACTTTAAAATACCTCTGCCCCTGTGATGAAGTCTAAAGGAGATAACATGTTTAAAAACTACAAAATATTTCAGCCCATGTAAGAATAACAAATATTGTGATTCGAAACAGTGATATCGAAATAATATATTTATGCGGCGAGACACGTCTTTGGGGAAGAGGTAGAGGGTAGTCAGTGAGATAGAGGACAGTATCATGGCGTTGGATTCCTTACAAGTTGTAAAGAAATTCGATATTTTTGTTCTTGTTCTGTATTTTCAAATATTATAACAAATTAATCTAATGTTTACTGTGGCTTCTGTTAACAAATATTTATATAAGAATGAGCTAAGATGATCACAGAACAAACATAAATTAAATACTTTCGGATTATAAAAACGAGCGTAATTATTCTCTATTATTTTACGGAAATCAACTCAATTTAAAGTCGCAAAAAACATATGTCCTCTTTTATTTTAGTAACAATTTATATATTATTATTATTTAAAGCAACAACTAAGGAATTGTCTTGAATATTTTCTATGGGTTTGAAAGTTATGAAAGAAAAAAAGAAAAGGATGACAGAATTACATGGTAATCAATTTGATCTGAAAAAACACAATCATCAATTTTGAGTTGTTGTTTTTTTTTTCTTCTGGATCTTTTAGTGCGTTGTTAATATTACGAAAGAAAATAAACTGTAATGGGTCTTAAAATATTAGGAAATAAAAGTCGAAATGATTGTTTACTCACTTGGTTTTAGAAAAATCAAACTTTGTGGTGCTCTAAGTAGACTACGTTCTTGAGAGTCGATCACTAGAAAAACTGATTTTAGTTATGCATTGGCCTTTATACTGATCCTATTCTAACTGTTTATAGGACAATCACTACCACGTGATATCCTATTCCAATGCTCTCAATGATTTGATGTGTGACGTAAAACGATCTCCGACTCTAAATGAGTCATGGCTGGCTAGACTTGATTCATTGACCTTTTCCTTGGTTTTAATTTGCAACAGTTCATTGACTTCGTGTGAGGTGGACAGTGATCAGAGAAAATAACTCGTCCTGACCTTCTGAGTAGGTTGGTGTGAGTAAATGTACATTTTTATGTCGGCTCCATTTCGTCTTACCCATGTATGTAATTATATGCACAACACAATGCTGACACAATACAAACACTTCTAACGTAAGCTTAAAACAAAACGCTACAACTCTTTATAATTCAATCTTGGGTCGCTCGCTTCTCTTCTACTTAAGGGTCTTTTCTATCCACAAGGATTTCATCTGGATCTTTCTTACGTCACGCCGTCGCTTTGTGGTGGCGTCCGTATACTGTTAACAATGCCACCACTTGCAGTGATTTATCGCAACTAGTCTAAAATAAATGCTCTATATTACTATTGATATTTAAAAGAAATCAACTACACTATATGATATCTGCAGAGTTCAAACTAACTACTAACTGTAGTCTTTAAAAATAACTTAGTCATTAACCTAACATACCAAACAGGCCAATAACACAAACGTCTAAACAACTTGTACATAAAAAACAGTGGCTAACTGCGGGAAAATCTTGGGGTAATAAGGGGAGAGACTGCAATCAGGTTAGTACAAAATAAAATGAGTAAAACAGAGTAGGGTTAAACCCGAAAAAAAATAAACGCAGCAAAACAGCGAACGTGTCGGCAGAAAGCCTTCGTCAGCGAACAAAACAACAGAAAAAACGTGAAAATCTTGTACACGCTATGTCTTAGTCAAAGTCTTAAAACACATGTAAGAGGATTCTTGTAAGGACTGCAGTTGGTGGTCAGTAAAGTAACTCCATTTGGTGGTCAGTAAAGTAACTCCATTTGGTGACACTTGCTCGTCCCCTAAACTTCTATCGATGACGCCCCCCAGTTGTATTGGCTCACATAGAAAGTAATTGAATTCTGCCTTCACCCAAGGATAAACTAACACCTCACGACGCTCTAACTCGTGTCAAAGACATCTTTTTACATACTTGCATTCATGCACTTACCTCAGTGTGACAACAGGCAGAGATAATCGACATTAAAGTCTTCCTACCCAACCACGATAGTTAGATCTGTTGAAAGTACTTTGCCCATGACGTTATGGTCATGGTGATACCTAGCAGCCCCAAAGTCGTTCTTCACTAAAAAAGTAATCGTATTACAATGTGTCATTTATTCACATCTCCTGCAGCAGAGGGAAATAAAAAACATGTTATAAAATCGTTTGTAGGATGACAGCTATCCAGAAAGAAATATATCCAAACAGGCAAGTTTCGGGTATTCATAGACCATTTCATTTACCGTTTGTTTGTAGAGAGTGAATAGTTTAGACACATGATACTATGCAATATACTGAAAAAAAATCTCTGTTGTCAGTATTGAGACCTGTATGGCTGTGTTGTGAAGTTAAGGATATTTATTTTGATCAATGTATTGACAATTTTCAGCTGTGAAGACCAGGAAAGGACAATTTTTAAATAAAGTAAATTAAAAAAATTATTACCTAACGTTGATACAGTTCTTAAATATATTTACTTCATGACCTACAATTATTTTTACCATTTCATTGTTAGACTTTAAATCGATTTTAACAAGAATAAATTGATCATATATGTCAAGGGGAGCTGAAGGGACGACACCACTAGTTTACAACACTAGGTGTCATCAACCTTAGCTATGCCCTTGTAATATAATGCGTCTCTTTATCTCTTTAACTCTTAATGCTTTAGTACAAATCTCCTTAGCTGGGAAATCAATAAGAGTGCATTATGTCTCTATAATTAAATTAAATATATTGGTAGGAGCCTACCACGTGGGTAAATACATGACCATGCGAAGAGTTTTTAATTAACATACTTTCCATTGTTTAAGATGTAATGAAGTTCTAAGATAACTAAATAACAAATTGACCACAAAGTGTCTGTCTTTAAAACTCAAGAAAACAACATGTACTTAATGGCAGTACACAATATATAATAAACAATATTTAAACATGTGATAGTTAAGATTAAAACAATATAATGTACATGTTCATTTCAAATACAGTATATTTAAAGTATTACAATTTCTAACGTAAAACGATCAAATTCGTTGTCTCACAACTCACTATGTACGTTTACAGCACTTTTTGAACTAATCTAAAGATAGTAACATTAAACAATGAATAACACTATTTTTTTGTTTAAACATACTTTTCGAAGAAAAAATTACTAAATAGAATGACTCAGAGTTCTCACAAATGCAGTTTATTACTGTTGCATAATTTAATTTGATTGAATTTCTTTTCTTACATATTAAAAACAAAAGTAGAAAAGGATATGCAAACAAAATTGTTTCAAAGGGAAATAATTATTTATTCTTTTATGTATGTGTATATAGAGAGATCTTAGATTATGTGGAACATATTTTACTTTGTAAAAAAAATCGTTAAAATAAAATATTTACAATAAAAGTTTTTTAAAAACCGAAATTGTATTTTTCTCACTTGCTTATGTAGTTTTAATGAAACATTGAGATAACATTTATACAATCAATTTAATTTTGATTCAAAAGAGTAACCAAGAGGTTCAAGCAGGTCTCCTGTTACTTGAATAACGAGATTGCGTTCTAATTCGATCCCTTCCTATGGGGAATCAACATAAAAAAAAATGAATGGTAAGTTCACCAAGCAGCCAAGGAATCATGCAAGATACTGTCCATGATAAGTCCTTCTATTAATGTTCGGTGATTTTTTTTAAATTTTAAATAATTATTTTTGTCATCAGTATAACGTGGTTGCTTTTATTTAAAGCCAATAATGCCTCCTAACCCCTCTCTCGTTTACATCTACCATTTACTATTTAAACAAATCTCTTCTTCTTTCTCCTCCCCGACATCTCATGGGTCCACTCTAAAATGTGACACGTGTTGCCCAATTTGAGATTAATTTATCTAAACATTCATCATATCTAAGAAAAGTCATGAAGCTGTGAGATGTTTGTTATTGAACACATCTTTTTGGTTATAGTATATTTTAATATGTTTTATTTGATAATACAAAGTTTAATTTTGTTTGAGAGATATATGTGCGCAACCTAAACGCTAGCCAGACAACTTTGGGCCGACTGGGGTGAAGACTAATAAGGTTATCTTTACATTGGTTGTTTGTGTGGTGAAGACTAATAAGGTTATCTTTACATTGGTTGTTTGTGTGGTGAACACTAATAAGGTTATCTTTACATTGGTTATTTGTGTGGTGAAGACTAATAAGGTTATCTTTACATTGGTTATTTTTGTGGTGAAGACTAATAAGGTTATCTTTACATTGGTTGTTTGTGTGGTGAAGACTAACAAGGATATCTTTACATTGGTTGTTTGTGTGGTGAAGACTAATAAATAAACAATAAACATATACAAGACTTATCCACATATACCTAGAAATAAAATTCGTATCACAACAAAAGATATGTTTAAATCGCTAAGACAACAAAATCAACCATTACAACGTTAAGACAACAAAACATTTGTTTACCACGTAATGCACATAAACCTTATGTTTACCACGTTATGCCAAAAAGTTATATGTAAGCCACGTTATGCCAACAAAACCTTTGTTTACTACGTTATGCCAAGAAAACCTTTGTTTACCATGTTATGCCAACAGAGCCTATGTTTTCAATGTTATACCAAGAGAGCCTTTGTTTACCATGTTATGTCAACAAAGCCTTTGTTTTCCCTGTTTTGCCTACAAACCAATGTTTACCACGTTGTGTCAAGATGAAACAGTTTTCACATAAACCTTTTTGTAGAGATTTGCATTTTTAAAAAGAAAATACTTTATAGAAACTTCAACATTCATTGAAAACGTTCACGAATTTTCAAAACAAAAACAACCTTAAATAATATATAATTACTTAATATTTTAGGAAAGTCATATAATCATAGAAATATAGGAACCTAAACAAATTGATATTTGTATAATTTTAAAACTCTCTTTGATTGTGTTTAAATCAATCGTTGAAGAATAAGATGTACAATGAAATATTTTTTTTTAAAAATTGCTATTTATGTAATTATGATTTTAATATTAAGCCTTTCAAAAACAAGTGCAAACACTCTAAAGTGCCGGGGGGGGGGGGGGCAATTTTGGTAGGAACTTGCTGTGACGGGCCTAGGTTGGTCGGGCATAGGTAGGGCGGACATAGGTGGGTCAGGCCTCGGTGGGATGGGCCTAGGTGGGTCGGACCTAGGTGGGTTTGAACTTGCTGTGACAGGCCTAGGTGGATTGGACCTTGGTGGGTTGGACCTAGAGGTTCGGATAAGTTATAATAAGGTTTATTTATTTTACCCTAAATAAATATTTAGAGGAATAGTCAAGTTTAGGAAAAAAAAAAGTACCAATATTAGGGGTAAAAAAATGTAAGAGACATAGACCAGCGTATTCGAGAAACTATGTGAATTGTATGATTGTGTAAACCCATTTTCACAAATGTTGATCTGGATATTTCCATTAATTGTAAATGTAAACTATAATGAGATATGAGGGAAAAAACAACAACATAGACACACAACACTTAACGGGAAATTCAAACCCAATCGAACACTTCCAAGTTGATAATGACGTCATTTAACCCTTCATACACACCACTAAACATAATGCACATCCCTTCAAAGCCATTTGAACGTACGCCATGCTGATTAAGGCGTACTAAAAATGCGTACACAAATATTCATCTAAAAAAAACGTTCTTCCAAATCACTTACAATTAAACAATTTCATTTATTCTACTCTCTGCCCGCTACATTTAACAATTCCATTTATTTTACTCTCTGTCCTCTACATTTAACAATTCCATTTATTTTACTCTCTGCCCTCAACATTTAACAATTCCATTTATTCTACTCTCTGCCCGCTACATTTAACAATTCCATTTATTTTACTCTCTGCCCTCTACATTTAACAATTCCATTTATTTTACTCTCTGCCCTCAACATTTAACAATTCCATTTATTCTACTCTCTGCCCTCTACATTTAACAATTCCATTTATTTTACTCTCTGCCCTCTACATTTAACAATTCCATTTATTTTACTCTCTGCCCTCTACATTTAACAATTCCATTTATTCTACTCTCTGCCCTCTACATTTAACAATTCCATTTATTTTACTCTCTGCCCTCTACATTTAACAATTCCATTTATTTTACTCTCTGCCCTCTACATTTAACAATTCCATTTATTTTACTCTCTGCCCTCAACATTTAACAATTCCATTTATTCTACTCTCTGCCCTCTACATTTAACAATTCCATTTATTTTACTCTCTGCCCTCTACATTTAACAATTCCATTTATTTTACTCTCTGCCCTCAACATTAAACAATTTCATTTATTCTACTCTCTGCCCTCAACATTTAACAATTCCATTTATTTTACTCTCTGCCCTCTACATTTAACGATGTTTAAATTGTAGTTGTGGAGATAATTTGATTATGACTAAACTTTCCAGGGATACTCTCTAGGCCAGGAGGAATTACCATGTTAAATTTGATTGTGATCTATTCGTTGATTTTTTTCTTGTGATCAATTGACCCATTGACAAATAACCCAACAAACATAGTCACAGTGATCTTCACATAATAGATGAGGGAAATATGACATGCTGCCATTTATATGACTAAATGGTGACTACCTGCCTTGCATTGAAATCTCTGGAACATACCTGATAACGTATTTCAAATTAAAGCATTTATTAGAGATTTTTTTTTACCTCATAATTGACACACCGCCGGTCAATAAACATTTCAAATCAGAGCAGCAATGTTCACCATTGTCAAAACGCTGGCCTATAAAATATTTCTATCATGCACACAAAGATCATCATTGAAAGAACGCTGGTATATACATATTTAATATTAGACCAACACAGTTTATCATTGACATAACGCTTGTCTAAAAACATTTCATATAAAAAAGCACAGTCCATAATTGACACAACGCTTGTCTATAAACATTTCATAACAGATCAGAACAGTTCAGCATTGACACAACACTGGTCTACAAAAACTTTTTTTATGAAACCACCACAGTCTATCACTTTTAAACATAGAAACGAAATAGACTGGGGTCTCTTGTTTTAACTTATTAACTGCCTATCTCTTTTTGACAAACATTTCAATATTTTCTAAAACTACATCAATTATTGAAAGCCCACTACATCCATTACATACAACCCATTACATCAATTATTGACAGCCAGCTACTTCATTATTGACAGAATCAACATCCGTTTTGACAACCCCTTACATAAATTATTGACAAAACATTACATCCATTATTTTTCCAAACCCTACATATATTAATGATAATACCTTACATACACTATTGACAGCCCCCAAATCAATTATTGATAGCCTTTAAATACATTATTGACAGCCACCTACAGCAATGATTACCAGGCCCTATATACATTATTAATAGCCCCTATCCCAATCACTGACATACTCATTCATCTATTTTTGACAGTCCCTTACATCCGTTTAGCTAACTCCCTAATTCCATTTTTGACAGCCCCTAAATCCATTATTGACCGCCAAAACATGCATTATTGAAAATTCCCTATATATATTCCCCAGATCCCCGTATTCATTATTAAAGCTCATACATCCCTTATTGATAGTCCGCTGTATCCACATTGACACCCATACATTCATTATTAGAGTCCCTGCATCCACTAATTACTGATTCTGATTTCAATTTTTGAAAGCCCCTACATCCATTATAAAATCCACTTTTGACAGCTCCCAACATCCATTATTGACATTCCTTACATCCATTATTGACATTTACCTAATCATTTTTGACAATCCCATGCATCTATTATTGACAGCTCTTTTCATCCATTATTACCATTCACTTTCATACGTCATTGACAGGAATCATCAAAACCTTAAACTCATACACATTGTGTCATTAAAATTAATTCAATCACTTAATCCATTATCCACGATTCTTTTTTTCGTCACTTCACGCCAAAATCACTATACTTAATCCATTTCATTTCTTCATAACAGAATATTTTTAAAGGGTATTTGGAAGGGACCTGATGGGCAATACGTCATTAACTTTTGCTTGATTGTCTATCTGGGTACCTCCCAGGTGTCTGAAATAATTTTTAGACACTGACTACGTTATGTCACCTAAGACACTTACCACTTGATGTCATCTGAGAGGCTGACCACTTCATGTCACCCGAGACACTTACAACTTCATGTCATCTGAGAGACTGACCACTTCATGTCAACTTACACACGGACCATTTGATGCCATCTGAGAGACTGACAACTTCATGTCACCTGAGTCACTGACCACTTTCCGTCACCTGAGAAACTTACCACTTGATGTCAAATGAGACACTGACCATTTTATGTCAACTTAGACACTGACAACTTCATGTCAACTGAGAAACTGACCACTTCACGTCAGCTGAGACACTGGTCACTTCATGTCAACTGAAACAATGACACTTCATGTCAACTGAGACACTCACAACTTCATGTCACCTGACGCCGACCTCTTCATATCACTTTAGACACTGACCACTTCATGTCACCTGAGAAACTTACCTCTTCATGTCATCTAGACAAAGACCAAGTTTTTCAAATGAGACACTGACCACTTCATGCCAACTGAAACACTGACCACTTCATGTCACCTGAGACACTTACCACTTTCTGTCATCTGAGACACTGACCACTTCATGTCAAATGAGACAATGATCCATTCATTTTAACTTGGACACTTACGACTTCATGTCAACTGACACACTGACAACTTCATATCACCTTAGACACTGACCACTTCATGTAACCTGAAAAACGTATTAATTCATTTCATCTGAGAGACTGACCAATCAAGGCAACTGAGACACTCACCACTTCATGTCAGCTGAGACACTTACCACTTCATGTCATCTAGACAAAGACCACTTTTTCAAATGAGACACTGACCAATTCATGTCAACTGAAACACTGACCACTTCATGTCACCTGAGACACTTACCACTTTTCGTAACCTGTCCGCAGAAGAATAGGTGATATGTCTGTTGATATTCGTGATCAGGTAAGCCAGGAAATTAAATCTGCTCCACTTCCAATATTTAGTATCCAGCTTGATGAATCTACAGACTTTGCAAACTGTTCACAGTTACTAGTTTACCTGAGGTATATTAATGATGTCAGCTTTAAACATGAATTTAGTTTTTGCAAAACTCTGCAAGCAACAACTACTCCACGTGATGTATTTTACACAATTATATTATTGTTAAAAGATAATAATATCTCTTGGGAAAAGGTTTGTGGTGTTTGCACATATGGTGCTTCATCAATGCTAGGATAGGGTGTCAATCTTAATTTTAAAGTTTGGTACAAAATGAGTCACCAAAAGTTATCGGAACTCATTGTATGATTCATCGGCCAATATTTGCTACTAAGACGCTGCCACAAGAATTACAAGAAGTTATGAAAAGTGTCATAAGTTCTGTCATTTTGTAACGTCTAGCTCGTTAAAATATCGACTGTGTTTGCAACTGTTCAACGAGTTGTATGCGCCGAACAATGCTCTGCTTTTTCCCACTGAAGTCAGATGTTGTAGAGAGGAAACCGTTTGAAACGTGTTTTTGAGTTTCGTGATGAACTTATTTTTTTTTTTTATCAGAAAGCAAGACCGCAGTTCGAAGCGCTTTTTAGTGATAAAAGTGAACTGCACAACATAAATTTCTTGGTTGACATCTTTGCCATCTTAAATGAGTTAAATTTATCACTGCAAGGACCAGATGCAACGTGCCTCAATTTATCTGAAAAGATGCTATAATTCCAAATGAAACCTCATCTTTCGAAAAAAAATTGTATGAAAATAAAATTTACATGTAGCCTATCGTATCTACTTTCTTTGAGGAACATAACATCGAACCAGAAAGAAAGACTTACGATAATCATGATGCGAAAGAACACGTGCCATGCTTGCAGACGAAATTTCACAGTACTTTCCAAATCTACCTGACAACCCAGTTACACAATTCTGGATCAAGTGTTTTCAGTCATACCCTTTTCTGTCTGATACTGTGTTGCGCTTTCCTCTTCCTTTCCAACAACATATCTTTGTGAAACAGGGTTTTTCCAGCTTGCTGGTAATCAAGTCTAAAGATAGAAATGGACTTGTTTTGAACGATCATCTTCGTTGTGCTCTTGCAAAACTGTCCTGAGCATTTCTGATCTGGTAAGAAAGAAACAATCTCAACTCTCACTTTGACGTTGGCTTTAAACATATACTGTCACAAAATGTAGCAAAGTAGTTTATTGTTGTTATATTAAGTTTGTTACTCATGCTACACCATGCTTCAAGACAAACGTTCACTTATTTGTAATCAGAAATCAATAGTTCACAATATATATATATATATATTTTTTTGTGATTAACCACAATGTTTTAATTATGTTTAATTTGTAACAATGAAAATAAAACCTGCATATCAGATATATACATTACGATTCATAACAGAAGCAAAATTAAAGTTATGATGCAGCAATGAAAAAAAAAATTATTGTTGGGCGTCGCCACATCATGAGGAACTGTATAAAGGAGTCGCAGCATTAGAAAGGTTGAGAGCCACTGATCTAGAAGGTACGGAATAAAGATACAGTTTATTTTCAATAACCAACGGAACCAAAGCATCATTGAACAGTAACTCAAAACACACCAATATCTCCATATGACTACGATCAAATAGCTTGACTGCAACCAACGAAACCATAGCATCATTGAACAGTACCTCAAAACACACCAATATCTCCATATGACTGCGATTATATAGCTTGACAGTAACCAACGGAACCATAGCATCATTGAACAGTACCTCAAAACACATCAATATCTCCATATGACTACGATCAAATAGCTTGACTGCAACCAACGGAACCAAAGCATCATTGAACAGTACCTCAAAATACACCAATATCTCCATATGACTACGATCACTTAGCTGGACTGTAACCCTGGCATATCTTTTACTTAAGTGATGTTTTACAGACACACTTATAAACTAGTCAATGTCAATATTTCAATATACAATAAATCAGTGGTGGGAAAATCACGACTCGTGAGCCGCATACGGCTATATAGCGATTTTATGGTCACTAGGCCAGTCGGCCACAAAACGGTTTTGACTCCAAAAATCATGATTTTTGAAAAGTTCTTGAAAAGAATTGTGCCTCTCAAAAACATTGTAAACATCCTGAACCTGAGTTTTTGCACCTTTGACTGATGCTATTTCTTACCACTGTACCAAATTAATAAAAAAAATTCTACATTTTTCATAGGAAACATAGTTAGGTGATCAATTCTAACTATGTTTAGGTAAAAATTGTAAAATACTAGAGGATAATTCTTTTGATCAAATCAATTTAGATTATTTATCAATACTTGTGGGGTTGAAAGTGAATCATACAATGTCATCAACAAAAAGGGGGAGAGTGAGGAAACTGTTCCCGGGCGACAAACTAGTTGATGGGATTCGTCGGTACTTTTGTTCAGAATGTAACCAGCAACCAATCTAATCAGCTCACCATCAAATCAGCCCGTTATCTAGACAGCAGTGCATTTAACAAGAAACTCATTAAACCAGCACCCCATCAAACCAGCAGCTCATTTAACGAGCACCCTATGTAGGTCCTACCTCTCTTATAGAACGCAAACGGCCTCTATTGATTGTTGTCACTTCGGCAGTGCTTATTTGATGTACAGAGTGCCACAGGGGTCCGTTTTGTGCCCGGTTCTATTCACATTGTATACCAACCTACTGCTCCTCTTGCTTGGGAGACATGCTGTTAAGAACCATTCATTTGCACATGACACGCAGCTATACAAACATACCCACCCCTCTCTTGTCGATTCTTCCGTCCAGACTTTGCTTGGGTGCTTGATGATGCCAAGTCATGGATGACACTCAGCAAGTTAAAGCTCAATGATGACAAAACAGGAGCACTCATCATTTACAATCACACATTTATGTGTTTATTTATTTAGGCATTTTTTATATAGCGCTTACCTTAAAGTTCTAAGAGCCATTCAATTATTAAAAACATGTGAACTAAGTAAAATAAAAATGATACACTAGGATAGTAACTACTATACTATAGAAAAAATTAAAATGGCTATTAAACGAGGACATTTTGGCACGTTTTTGCCTATACTAAAGGAACAGAAATTGAGGCACTACCTCAACTCTTCTGACATCATTTCATAAAGTAACTCCGACATACTGTTTACACCCTCTGCTAGGAATCGTGGTTATATGCTTTCTAACAACATGTATCTCAATAAACACATCTCTCATATTTGTGTTCGGCATACACCACTATCCGTCAGATCAGCTCCATCCGCCACTACCTCACAGTTAACGCTACATGAACTCTAGTCTGTGCTCTTGTTCACTCTCATTTTGACTATTGCAGCTCTCTTCTGTCAGTTTAACCAAAACACTTCATATAAAAACTGCAGACAGTTCAAAACTCAGCTGGTGGGTTAAGCTAGTTCTAAAGGCAAAAAAAAAACGTGATCACGTCACTCCACTACTCCATTCCCTTCACTGGCTAACTATACAGGCACGCATTGACTACAAGCTGTCTGTTCTCTGTCACAAATTTTCATTTTGATTCCTGCCCTTCCTATCTAACTGAACTTCTTTCTGTCTATTCACCCAATCGACAGCTTCGCTCCTCCGCAGACACACGTATTCTGTCCTTTCCCAACACCCAGACTAAAACATATGGTGAATGATCTTTCTCTTTCTGAAACCCCCAAACAATGGAATTCATTGCCACTACACATTCGCAATATACCAACTTCCCAGGCCCTTAAAACTGCTCTTAAAACACATATTTTTAAATTATACTAACCTGACTGATTCCCCTCCTCTGACTAATTCCCTTCCTCTGACGGATTCCCATCCTCTGACTGATTCCCCTACTCTGACTGATTCCCCTCTTCTGACTGATTCGCCTCCTCTGACTGATTTCCCACCTCTGACTTATTCCTGTCCTCTGACTGATTCCCCTCCTCTGACCAGTTCCCTTCCTCTAACTCATTCCAATCCTCTGACTTATTCCCCTCCTCTGACTGATTCCCCTCCTCTGACTGATAAACGATCTTGCCTAATGCCGTCCATTGTGTGCTTTGTACAATTTCTGGGGCTGGTGGATGAATATACATTTGCTTTTTTTTTTTTTTTGCTCCATGCTGTCTTTAATTTCTTTAAAAATTGTATTTTAATGTCATGAATAAGTCTCTTTTCCTAATATTTTTATGTACAGCTCATTAAGCCCAGTCCTAGGTTGAGGTATCGCACTATATATGACCACTAGTTATTATTATTATTATTATTCACCAGCAACTCACGCAAAATAATGGAAACTCGTAGGCAGATTACATTGGTAGATTGAAACATTCCAACAACACTTTTGACGCCCTCAAGTGCCAAGCTGTATCATCCACAGGGCTATCCAGGGGCGATGTGTCGTTGGAATGCATAATCCTAGAAGAAGAATCTCAGGCCTTGTTGACAATCGTCTTGCGAATTCCAACCCATCGTCAGAGTGTGACGGACACTAGATACAAATAAAATAATAATAATAATAAATATGGATTTTTTTAATACATATATTTGTGGGAGGGGAAGAGTAGACAGTGTCGGCATCGAATTTGAGACATTTTGTGGAGTATTTTAAAATATGGCAAATGAATCTAATTTTTTTTCTAGCGATTACTTTTAATAATTATTTTAAAAATTCAGGACTAGTGTGTCATACGTGTTAGGTGGGTGTGCGCGCATATAATTACTTTAAACAGTTAAAATTGTTGGCCTTGCAGTCTGTTTATTGTCATTGTATCCCAAATGATAAGGATCGATATCAAGTGGACTACCACTAGAAAAATGCAATCGCCTTTTCACAAATTTTATATCGCTAAACACTGGTAATAGTTTGTTTGTAATAAATTTCCCTTAAATTTGAAATGTTTTAGTTTCGTAAAAAACACTTATAATATGAGAGTTAAATTAAATTGTACATACGTTAAGGACTATATGATTAATTTCTTATTGTAACATTTAAAAAAATTACACATTTGTAAAAAGAGTTAAAAAAAGATCTCACTCATTATACTCAATTTTATGTCATTTTTTAAATTGAACGATAGTTATTGTTTCCCTTGAAAAAAAGGAATCGTCCTTAATGCTCTTAAAAAAAGCGTATAAAACTGAAAAATATTGTGGATAAACAGAAACATTAATCAGTATTTAATGAATATTTTAAATTGTTAGCAAGGCAGATCCAACAGTCATTGCAATTTATTTCAATGTGTTTTTCATTTTAACTTCTTTTTTTTTTTTTTTTTTTTTTTTTTTTTTTTNAAATAAGTATATCGTGTACACAAAAAATCGTATTACATAATAGTTAGTGTAATTTACAGTTAAATAATGTGGCTATATTTACATTTATATATAACTCATTTAAAATGATAACAAAAAAATAAACCTAACTATAAATATGTTTTAAATTTGGTATTTCTTTGTTATAACATTTTCTTCATTTATGGTTTGGATTATATTTTGTTCAATTGTTCCCAATGTTATGTTTGTAAAAAAATAAAGCCTTTCATGGTGCATTCTTGTTTTCTGTTAAGTGAAAGTAACTTTAAAAAAAAAAAGAAATTAACTTTAATGTAATTGTAGATAATATCAGCTATGAAACATATTTTTAAATGTTCTTTATTAAAGATTTAAACACACTTGTCTATTAAGACGATAAAAATTATAGCAATAAAATTCGCTTTCAGGATACGACCATCATTACAGATCTTTCGACATCACTGTTAATTTTAACTTCTTATATGAATGAGTAAGCACACACTATTTTTACTCTACTCCCCCCTTTCACATCCCCCTTCCCCCTCCCCCCGATTTGTGTCTGCATTTTGGATCACACCCACAGCTGCTGCAGAGGTCTTGGCCAATGTAGAACCATTACAAATAAGGAGGGGAAAAGCAATATTAAGTATCGTAAAGAGGTACCGATGGCTGAATTAGAAGAATCCGTCGTTTCAGATGCAAGAAACCTGGGTGGCGGGCAGGAGACTAAAGTGATCATCTTCCATTCACTAGGACGTGGATCTTGGGAGAACAGTCGCCCTTCCTCGCAATAGAGAACGTCTGACCCTAATCCCAGTCAATCCATCATATGCGGAAACCTTATGTCCCTTCATACAGTTGACATTGACCGATGCACTAGTGAAAAAATGTAGCCCTGAACATATGCAGAAAGTGGCTGCCCCAGAGACCATGGCTGTGTTTTCCAATATACCAGTGAACGTGTTCATGCACGGCGCCGTCAATCTGAGAGAAAGAACTTCTGGGTTTGGAGCGCTCATATTATACCCAGCAGGAGGACCACCGAATGATGCCTGCAGCATCGAATTTCGATGCGGAGCTTGGGGCTATTCTCAGGGTCCTAGAGTGAGTGTATTACACTTTAAAGGAGATGGAACACGCTGTGCTTGATGAGATCGTGTACTCGGACTTGAGATCTTCTCTCAGATCTTGAGAAAGAGTCTAGACACCATCCACTTAGTTGACAGCATCATTAATGACGTGTGCAATTTCAGTGAACTAGGAGGAAGGTAACAGTGCAGTGGATCCCAGGTCATGTCAAAGTCAATGGCCATGAGACACTCTGACGAAAACCGGTACAGGTAATGGGAAGACAGCACAACCATTAGAGGAATCTTCTCTGCAAACTGCTAATTAAGACCCATGGTGGGCGTTAGGCAGCAGACAGCAAAGCTTAGTGACGCAAATCGACCGAGCATTGTTCCATAGGCACATATTTCTGGTGGCCGGATAACAACATGGATCTTGTCTTCAGGCATTGCAGCCTTGTCCCGGAGACACTAGAGCACCTGTTGACCGAATTTACTTACTAGATGTCCCTAGGGGAGCCTGGGCTGTTGGAGACCCCTTTGTGAGGATACTATTGTTTGGCTCAGCTTAGCAGATGGACCTGGTAGCAAATGTACTATAAGGGGTAATGAGAGAGTAATATCAGACCTTCACCAGAATAGGTGTGTCATCTAGCTACATCTCTGTCAAACAAACATTCTAGTCGCGCCACTGTAACCAATTACTCTAACTACGCCAATGTCATCAAATATTCAAGATACGCCTCTGTCAACAAACTGCACAGATTGTGATATGAAGGATAGTGAAGCTAATGAGTCTTAAACACAACAATGAACTTTGACCCCTTGATGTCATAACAAATGGGATGATTAGAAACAGTGTTTGTTTTTTAATGAATAAAACAATGATCTGCTAATGGCATTAACGTGCGTAGAGATGAGGCGAAAGAGAAAGGTACCAGATAGGAAGGGAAACAAAGAGAGGAAAGGATAGTGAGATATTGTGAGATTGCAGCTTTGTGGCAAAGGAAGGAGATTGGGAGGAAAATGGGTTTTGGATGGTTGATAATTTAATTTTGATCCCCACAAGTAAGGGTCAAAGTGGAGCGTTGTCCAGGTGAAGAATCAGTTCAAATTGTTGATGCCATAATTAGCCATTTCATAATTATATTTATTTACTACAGAACATTAAATTCATAGTTTTGATAAGAATATAAATAAGTTTAAAAACAATCTAGTACAATTTTAAATGGTTTATGTATATTTTTATTTTAGATCGCTCTTAAAAATATAAAAAGTTGATAATATATCAAATAAAATGTTTCACACACTTTAATAATAAATACTAAAAAAAGAAATATTATTTGATTATGTCACTTGAAAAGAAATGCTTTTGGTATTCCCTTTCTATTTTGTTTTTTAAAGGTTCAAACTAAATGTCAAAACTTATAATTTTATAAAATATAGAAGTATGCAGTAGCAATGTAAGACAGCAGTCAGAAACTTGGAGTTTTGGGTGAAATTAATTTTATTCCTTTTTGTTCGTTTTGTAAAAGTGCTTAGAAGATAGCGTAAATGTTATTTTGTTTCAATTATTATCTGATATTGATATTTTAAGTCTAACTTATCGCTGTAAATGTATCTAATGACTTTTTGGCCTTCGAATTGGATTGTTTTGATGTAATAAATATTAATACTAGAAATTTAAATAAGAATAAAAAATTAATTTTTAAAAAAATGATCTTGATTGAATAAGTCGATCATGTCTTTAATACATTGATTAATTGGTACATTGTTTTTTTACATTAAGAACAACAAAAAAGCCTTACGAATCCCACAGTTGAGAGTAACTACACAGTCATAAATGTTCAAAACTTGTATAAAATTAACAAATCAATCAATGAATGTCCTAAGATCACTCTCGTCTCACTGACTCTAAACATCATATACCTCTAATCACTGACTTTATCTTCAGACAACTCTCATCTGTGACTTCAATCTTCAGACCACACTTATCTCCCTTACTCTAAGTTTGAGACCACTCTAATCACACTTCCCAACCAGAATTTGCGTCTTGTCCCAAAACAACATAACTAATAAAAATACAACTCGCAAAATTTAAATTAACAATTTAAAGTTTATAAATAGTCACAAACGGTATTCAAAATTCTGTCAATTTAAACTAATTTTTCATGAATTAAGTAAAAATATTACCTGAATACATGAAAAACAATATTCAAACTGTTAAACTTTCCAGTAAATCCTAGTTTACAGAGGAATCATCTCACAGGGTCGCATATGACAGCACCAGTACCACAGGCAAGTCATTGCTACAATTGAATCCTCTTTTTCTTTTACCACAAGCTGCATAGAGCAGGTCACACAGGTTCAATTGATCAAATGTTTATTCATTGATAGCTGTTAAAATAGAAGGATGGATACATTATTTTTGCAAATTAAGTTATTTAAATTTTTAAAAATATTTTAAAATATATATTAAAAACAAAAACATTAATTTATAGACTGTAACACATGCTAATCTTTTGAAGATGTAACATGGTCAACTATAGCTATTTTGTGGTTGGACTGCCGCTATCACTTGAATTATGATCAATCTCTCTCAATCAATAAGTAATAATATTGTCCCATGAATACATTACATAGTACTTTATTAGATTTTATAACCATATCAATAATAAGCCTTGCTCTGAGTATGTCCTTCAATAATGATTCTGGGATGCAACAATCACACACTTATATAATATTCCACATCACAATTGAATCTCAAAACTTCCATACTTCATTAATCCATACAAGAGAGAATAAAAAGATATCTGCTCCTTGTCAGACAAAACGGTACACTACCTCAATCTACCAACGTGTGAGGTCTACCTCCGCACTAGAAAAATATAGTTCCAACTTTTTCTCGTGATTCACAATTGACTACAAAATTGACATGTGTCGCGTGTAGAATTACAGCCAACTTGGTCTATTACATCAAAAAAATAAGACATTTTATTTTTTTTTCTTTCACATGGAAATTTTAAAAAAAATATATTTATTTAATCAACACAGAAAATTCTGGTATGGTCATGTCAAAAATAAATAAATAAAAAAACATAAATAAATATCGACTTCTCAGCTCACCACTCACCTTGGCATGACCAAATTCCTTGAAGACTGCTTCCACTTTTACACCAACAATATTCAGTGTCAGTACCTTGTACAAAAGTACAAAGGTCATAAAATTTGGGATCACACACAATGTTCCTGAAATTCAGTTTAAAAAAAAAAAATTGTCACTCGTATACATCAGTGTTAAATACGCTATAAACCTTTGCAACAGTAGTCCTTTTTTGTAAATTTTACCAAAGCTTTGCTAATTTCAGACTTATATTCATTGAATGGATTACAGAAATAGATGACTTCTTTAAAGCCCTTTTCAAACATTAGAATTACATTTCCTGTGGCCAGGGGTTTAGGAAGGAGGGTGGCAGGCAAAAAGTGTGTTCCCCTCTAGGGAGTACTTTTTCTCTTATATGGAGGGGTGGCATTTTTATCCAAATGCATATATTTTTTTTGTTTTTCTTGCTGGTAAGTGGTAGAGAAAATCCTCGCCCAAGCTGGTGGCACTAGTCCAAGCTACAACACTGCATGTGGTACAGTTTGATATTAATTCAATTCATTAATATCTGTTTATTTCTTAATTCTTACTTTTGACACAACTTTTTCTTTTAGTCCTTACAGTGCACCAATAGTTACACTTGCAGTTGAAGTTTCCTGTCAGTCCACACAGTGCACCAAAAGTTTTACTTGCAGTTGAAGTTTCCTGTCAGTCCCCACAGTATACCAATAGTTACACTTGCAGTTGAAGTTTCCTGACAGTCCCCACAGTGCACCAATAGTTACACTTGCAGTTGAAGTTTCCTCGTGTGTTCTCAAATATATTCTCACAGTTGTAGATTTGTGTTGTACATTCATTGATATCTGAGACACAAACAAATGTTATCATTTAATAATGTAATACTCATCTCTATGGCAATTATAGCTACAAGATTATATTTTTCTAGAAAATCAAGATGAGAATAATTGATATGTTTAAATGGATTTTATTAAATTATATATTATTTAATATTAAGGAACACAAAACCCCAGATTAAAAAAAAAAATAAATAAAAAAAGTGAACTCAATTATATCTATCAGACATACACTCAAATATGTTATTTTTATTGCTGGTCTATCGTTTCCTACCAAGTCAAGAACAGCTGCCTATGTAATGACACAGTCATCAAGTAATAAATCACAGTTGATGTCTTGAATGATATCTAAATGAACAGGTTAAATTTACCATAAAACTTTACATATAATTTTTGACTAAAAAAAATCTTAATTAAAAGACATGATAAAATTTAAGGGGGAAATTTCACTATTCCACCAAATTAAAAAAAAAATAAAAAAATGAAATTATCCCCTATACTTTTGTGACTCCACTCAGAGTGTATCCAGTTTTGCAGTTTTGCAGAGCAATTTCAAACTGAGCAAGCATGGAGTAAATGCTTCACTGAGCAAGCTTGGGAAAAACCCTTCTCCTTACACAGCGTGGCAGTAGTTTGTACTGATAGAATTAAACATTTGTTGTTACAAATTTTTTCAGCAAAATATGTTTTACATATTTAAAAATACCTTTATTTCCCAAGGGTTTGATTTTTAATTTAGCTTTGATTTTATTTGAACTATTCTTACTTTGATTTGAAAACATTTGAACCATTCAAAACTTGCATTAACTTAGTTCAAACTTTTCCCACCATGCATTTAATTCATTCAACTATTTCTGAGTTGCATTAAATTCATTTGAACTATGGCCACCTGGCATTGAGTTTATTTGAACAATTTCTATGTTGCATTTAATTCATTTGAACTATTATTTTTTTATTTAAATTTAGTTGAACTAGTTCTCCCTTGCATTTAAATCAATTGAAATATTCCCACCTGGCCTTGAGTTCATTTGAAAAAGTCCTACTTGAATAACTTTAGTTTTAAATAAATCTACCTTGCTGGCAAGTTCCATTACAATTTTCAGTTTTTGTTTACTTTGACAGGAATATGGGTAACCGACCTCAGTGTTTAAACACAACTTTTGTCATGTGTGTGTTCTATATGCACACTCATCAATATCTGATCAATACTGATCTGTGGTTTAGAAATTAGAAGAATTGATCAATTAATTCAACATCTAAATATGACATGTAAAGAAGAATATGCTGATGTGCCACTTTTTGTAAACTGCAATTTTATAACAAGTTGTATGTGTCTGGGTGCCACAAGGGCTAAAGGGTTACTGACCGATGTTAGCTCATCCTCACAGACAAGGATATTTAATTCAGATTAAAATCATGCGTGTCCAGTGGAGATGCTATTCAGTTAAAACAGGTTTTACCAAAGTAGCATTACATGTGTGTAACTGTAATGACTGCACCCGAACATACATATATCAAAAATGTCGAAAAAAAAGAGGAAATTGTATTAACCGGAAGGAAGTAGAAACATTCATCCTTGGTTTGACAACATAAAAAGTCAAATGGCCGTAAGCAACGAACAAATCTAAAATTCACGATGTTACCTCAATTTGTTTTGGTTCTTTATTTTTTTTTCTTTTCTTTAAATAATACAATAACAATATCTTATTACTTATTTAATTTATTGATCATTTCTTGCTCCTATTTTGAATTGAGTGTTAGCCATATTTTTGTCTGGGCTTTGGCTGGAATTGAACTCCCGACCACCAGTTTGAGATATGCTCAGTTTAGACCATTTGACCACCCAGCACCAACGCTTTGGTCCGTCTTTAAAAAAAAGACGGCAGCATGACTTCTTGTACGTCCGCACCTACGCGTTATGTAAGACCTCACGAAACAGATGAATTGCCCCAACGAGTCCGACCCCATGATCCTTTACTGCGAGGGCGGCTGCTGATTTTCAATGTTGGGGCGCCCCATAATTAAGATCAAACTTATCCCCAAAAAATGCCCGGAAAAAAATAGTAAGACACTATGTCTAATTTTTATTTTAAAAAAACTTAATTTAAATTTGAACAAAAAAAAAAGTTTTCAAACAAAAAAAATTGTATTAAATCTAGTAAAAAAAAAAAAAAAAA
>CAXITT010000632.1:266060-319647 GCA_964033795.1 Lymnaea stagnalis | reverse complement strand
TTATAAGTTTGATCTTAATTAAATCTAGACCATTATGGATTGTTCTGTAACTGGTTTAGGTTGCCCGGTGCAAAGGTTCTGCCTTTACGTGGCGCACCGGACTAGTAGGGTTTCTATAACCCGAAGCTAAAGAACCTGGCATTTTCTGCCACAACCAAATGTCGCCTTGAACAAGTGTTTTAAGGCAAATTCCCTCCCCAACCCCCCAAAGCCCCCCCCCAAAAAAAAATAAAAAAATTATAATTATTTTAAGAAATGGTTTAAACTTGGTAAAAGTTCGTTTAGTTGACCTATATGTAGTGTTAAATATTCTAAACTAAAAATATTATAATAAATCTAAAATAATAAATTAAATTAATCTAAAGTAAACTTATCTAAAGTAAAAAAAAAATATTATTAACTAAACTAATGTAAAGTGAAGTCACGTATTATTATTCAACCTGAGCTGAAATAGTCTAACCTTAACCAATATGAAACTGACATAATCTTAACTGAAATAAACAAAAAAGATCTAAACCAAACTATTATAAACTTAACAGGCTTTAAACTAATTTAAAGTAGTTTGGCCAAACGGGAAATGAAATAATAGCAAACAGTATGTAAGTAGATAGCAACATGGAACATGTCTTTTTGAGAACTATTTAAGTAAGAACTTATACAGGACCTATCGTATCAATCACTATATACGTTTGTAGCCATATATCTATTTAAAAACAACAGTAGTAGGTAGACATCCTAAACTTGTCTCTTTGTAAATAAAATATGTTTGTGAGATATGTAAAGAATATTTAGTTTGACACCTATTTGATCATCACATTATAATTTCCAACAAGTTCAGAACCTTATGGCAACCTACTTATATAGTTTTCAACTAGCTTGGGTCCTTATGGCAACCTACTTATATAGTTTTCAACTAGCTTGGGTCCTTATGGCAACCTACTTATATAGTTTTCAACTAGCTTGGGTCCTTATGGCTACCTACTTATAAAGTATTCAAATACTTGGTATCTTCATGGCTACTTACTTATATAGTTTTAAACTAGGTGGTATCTGTATGGCTATCTACTTATATACATTTTAAAAAGTCGGGATCTTTATGCCTATATACTTATATAGTTTTTAATTTGTTAGAATGTTTATGTCTACCTAATAATATGGTTTTCAACTAGGCGCGATCTTCATAGCTACATACTTATTTAGTTTTCAACTAGGCGGGATCTTTATGACGCCTACTTATATATTATATTTTAAAAAGTCGGGATCTTTATGCCAACTTCTTATAAAGTTTTTAATTTGTTAGGATATATATGGCTACCTAATTATATTGTTTTCAACTAGTCGCGATGTTCATTGCTACCTACTTATATTAATTTTAAAAAGTTGGGATCTTTATGGCTACCTACTTATATAGTTTTTAATTTGTTAGAATATTTATGTCTTCCTAATTATATAGTTTATAACTAGTCGTGATTTTTATGACTACCTACTTATATAGTTTTTAGCTGGTCGGGATCTTTATGGATACCTACTTAAATTGTTTTTAACTGTCGGGATCTTTATGGCTACGTACTTTATAGTTTTCAGCTAAAACATGTCACGTATGGCTACCTTTAATTCCACTGACTTCACCAAATAAAAATCGTGATAATTACCTTCAATGATTTCTTTTCATAGTTCCTTTGGTGGGTAATATTACTATTATCTTTCGTTTTACTGAATTTGTTATTGGAAAAAAAAATATGTTTAGATAAATGGGGTGAATCGTTGTATGTATTAATTCATACAGTTCCCACACTGTCATCTGTAAAATATATTTGTTTTAGACATTTATGACATAGAATTATGAGTTACAGAAAGTACGAAAATAGAATTAAGAGTAAGATTCTACTATCTCTTTCTTTATCTCTCTCACTATTGCTCATTCCATCTCTCTTCATTTCTTATATCTCTTTCTCTTATTCTCTCTCCAACTCTCTCTGTTTCTCACTCTCTCTTTCTTAATTTATATTTGGCAATTTTCTCTCTTTCTGTCTCATTATATCACCCTCTAACTCTCTCTATTTCTCTCTAACTCAATTTATCTATCATTTAATCTTTTTTCTATCATTCTATATATTTATATATCTTTATGTTTTTCACTATCTCTTACATTCTATCTTTCTATGACTCACTCTCTCACTCTTCATCTCTATCAAACCTTTGTCTGTCAGTCTCTCTCTATCTCTCTGTATATCAGCCTTTCTCCATATCTCTAAATGTCTTTGCTATTCTTTCTGTATCACTCTCTATTTTATACATATCTCTCTATCTCTCTTTCTGTCATTTCCCTGTCTCTCTATCTCTCTCTAACTCTCTATATCTCTAGTGTCTCATTTTTATTTTACTTAGTTTACATGTTTTTAATAATTGTAAAGCGCTTAGAGCTTTAAGGTAAGCGCTGTATAAAAATGCTTAAATAAATAAAAAAATAAATATCTCTCTGTCTTTCAATATACCTCTCAATCTTTATTCATCTCTCTCTATCCTAATGTCCACCTCTCTCTCTATCTGTATCCATCTCTGTAAATCTCTATGTCTGTAAGTCTTTCTCCATCTCTCTGTAATTCGTTATCCTTCTCTTTCTTCTTCTTCTATATATTAAGGGCCCACTATCAATGTATTGATCATTTTGTCTCCTATTCAATGTTGTTTTGCAATGGGTATTTGCAATGTTTCTGTTCCTGATGTTGATGAGGATATTTCACTGATTGCAAGTGCAACCTTGTGCTGGAATCATGCACTAGGTGTTTGGAGGCTTGAGGCAAATGACACAAATGTGTCTAGTTTTGTCGCCTCAACTGTTCCTTTTAAAGCTTGCTCTAGTCCCTGATTGTATTGTGCAGGAATGAGCAGCTCCTATACTGGCTTCTTGCTGGAATGAGCCTGATTGCCTAGCATGGCCTCGTCGCTCTCTATGGGGGAAAGGGACTCGTTTTTGTTTAATACTGGAAAAGAGGACCAGCCCATTATTTATCTGTTCATCACGGAGAGCCTGGATAGTCGTCGTCGTTTCTCCAATGGTGACCAGCCTAGTATTTCTAGCATGTTTCCAACACTAGAGGTGTTCCTGTAGTGGTTTAGGACAAAGCGTGCTGCTCGTCGCTGGACCGCCTCCAACTTGCAAATGCACTTTAGGTTAAATTGGTCCCAGACTGAAGATGCATAATCTAAAACCAGGCGGACAAAGGCTTTAAATGCTCTTTTTTTACACAGGTGTTGCAAATCTTTAGATTTCGGCTTAAGAACCCCAGGGTCGTTTTTGCTTGGTTACAAACATTGTGGACAGGCACCGGAGACAGTAGAGCACCTTCTAGCCGGGTGCCCAACATTAGCGACTGGCGTGACTGGGGTTCTCCCAGCCAACCACGTCGAGAGCCTGTTATACGGATCTGCCCAGCAGATGAGGCAGGCCTGTTCCATACTTGCCGGGGCCATTAAAGACCAATAGCTCGGTCCCATACAGTGAATGAAATATATTTCAGTAACGCAATTGCATTTGGTGCGTAATATTTTCTTAATCGTCTCAAATTAAATATTGTGGAAAAAATATTCGGTTTAAAATTGGTTTGGACATGAGAATATTGATATAGTTCATGGGCGTGGAATAAAAGTGTGCAGTGACGTATCATGGGGGAAGTGCTGTAGCAAATATTGGGATTTTTAAATGTGCGTTACTTGAGTTCATGCTTTTGTCAAGTAAATTTACAAGATGGGAAGTTCACGCATTGCTGTTCCCAATGTTTGGCGGGCTATATCTTGTTGTATATATTTCTCTCACTTCTTAAAGCCGTCTGCACCCCAGCAAATTGAACGGAATCCAATTAACTACTGTTTAATTTGAGATTATTGAAAATATCGTCATAACGAGATTATAATTGCTAATATAACAACTCATTAAATAATATATTCATATCAAGCTGGTGATTATTAAAATATTATTGTTTGATTAATCAATCACTTTTTTAAATCGATTAATCGATTAATTGCTTTCACTAATTACATGTAGCTTTTAGCTGACTTGCTTGCTTTGCAACTCAGCATTTGTCAGTGGTGAATGACGATCACCCAACACGAGTTAGTTGCAAATATACATTAATTAATTTAACACACATACGCTGTCGATTAAAACTTTAGTACAAACATATTTAGGACTGACATGTTTAGTACTGATATATTTAGTACTGACATGTTTAGTACTGATATTTTATGAACTGACATGTTTCGTTCGACATGTTTTGTACTGACATGGTTAGTATTGACATGTTTAGTACTGACATTTTTAGAACTGACATGTTTAGTACTGATATGTTTAGTACTAACATGTTTCTGCTATGTTTAGTATTGACATGTTTATTACTGACATGTTTAATATTGATATGTTTATTACTGACATGTTTATTAGTGACATGTTTATTACTGACATGTTAAGTACTGACATGTTTCTAACTGTCATGTTTAGTATTGGCATTTATTTTAATGATATTTATTACTGTCTGGTTTATTACTGATTAGTTTGGTACTGATATGTTTATGAACTGACATGTTTCTATCTGACATGTTTATTACTGACATGTTTAATATTGATATGTTTATTACTGACATGTTTATTAGTGACATGTTTATTACTGACATGTTAAGTACTGACATGTTTAGTACTGACATATTTATTACTGACATGTTTATTACTTACGTGTTTGGTACTAACATGTTTAGTACTGACATGTTTAGCATTGACATGTTTCTAACTGTCATGTTTAGTATTGGCATTTATTTTAATGATATTTATTACTGTCTGGTTTATTACTGATTAGTTTGGTACTGATATGTTTATTACTGACTGGTTTATTACTGATTAGTTTAGTACTGACATGTTTATTACGGACAAGTTTATTAATGACATGTTTAGTAATAGTTTAAATATTACTGAAAGTTTTCTTACGGACATGTTTATTTTTTTAACGGACATGTTTATTCCTGACATCTTTAGTACATATATGTTAGTATTCACAAATTTGGTACAGACAAATTAAAATTGTTGTCACATATTCAGTACTGATTTGTTTTTTACTGTCATGTGTATTACAGACAAGCTTAGGGCTGACAATTTTGGTCTATTTATGATTTGTCCGTTTCTCGTGTAGAGCTTGTTTTCTTTCTGTTTAGAGATTTTATAATACAAACAACTCTTTCATCCAGGCCGTCGTTATGCACCGTGTTTGTTGTTGTTTCGCGTCATGGTCTTTTGTGCGCATGTGCAGAATGGCGCAGAAATGCCTGTCAATCACACGGAATGGTCCGAAAATATATACAGCATTTTGATAATAAAAGAAAAAAAAAATACACACCGTGTTTTGAAAATAAAATTATTTTTAGACATAGAATAATATGGTATTAAAAGGTGTTTTGTAGGTAAACTTTAACATGTTCTAAAGGAACCTGGTTAGCTCTACAAGAATGTACAGTTATCTCATTTTTTTTTCAATTTGGCGTATAGGCAAATCGACTGTTCATATAATTTTAAACAGAGCTACTAACTAACACACATATTCTGGTGAGGGTCTGAGATTACTCTCTTATGACCCCGGCTAGTAAATTGGCTATCAACTCAATCTGTTAAGCTGAGCCATACAACATTTCCTTCACAAAGGATCCTTCCCCGGGGAGATCTAGTGAGGGAAATTCAGTCAACAGATGTTCTAAGGTCTCTGGGGCCAGGCTGCAATGCCGGCAGGTAGGATCTCTGTTGTTATCTAACCTCCAGAAATATGTGCGCAAGGTGCAGTGCTCGGTGCGCATCTGCGTAACTAAACTCTGCAATCTGCGTCCTAACCCCCACCATGGGTCTTGTTTGCTAGGAGTGGGCAAATTTCAATAGACGCCTCTGGCTGTCGTGTTGTCAGCCCATTGCCTGTACCACTTCTGCCTGAAGTGGTCCGCCAACCAGTTTTTAATTCCAAAGAAAGTCATGGGTACTTCTGGCTGAGGCTGGGCAGCCCCGGTTTTCGCCAGTGTCCGCTCTCTCATTGCCACTGATGTTGACGTGCCCTGATATCTACTGTATCGTCACCTTGCACCCTAGTTTCATCAAGTTTGCATACGTCGTAGGTAATGACGTCTACCAAGGGTGTGGTACCCTGTCTCTTCGCCAAGATCTCAAGAGCAGATCTTGAGTCTGAGTAAACAACTACATCGAGCCCCGCAGGTTCCGTCCCCTTCAAAGTGTCATGGACACTCTCCAAGGTCATGTGCATAGCTATAAGCTCCGCATCAAAATTTGATGCTTTAGTCCCACAACGCCCCGAGAGTTCTTCAGTAGGTGGTCGTTCCACTGGGTATACTATTAGCGCACCGTACCCAGCGGTTTTGTCTCTGAGGTTAGCAGAGCCGTCCGTGAACATTTTCACTGGTATGTGTGCGAACACATCCATGGTTTCAAGGGCAGCCACTTTCTGAACATGTTCAGGGCTGCGTTTCGTCACTGCTGCATCAGTCAAGGCCAAATGTATAGAGGGACGTGAGGGCTCCGCAAATGACGGATTAACTGGGATTAAAGTCAGACATTCTCTATTTGGGGGCACGGTGACTGTCCTTTCCAGCTCCACGACCTGGTGCATGAAAGAGGACCTCTTTAGTCTCCTGCCGCCCACCCAGTTATTCTGCATTTGGAAGGCTGGTTCGTTTTCGTCGAGCCGCCGGTACCTCTCTGCGGTACTTAATATTAACTTTTCCATCCTAATTTTAACGGTTCTACATTGGCCAAGACCTCTACAGCAGCTGTGGGAGTAGTCCTGTAATTAACAGATGATCTCAAAGCCTGATTCTGGATTCGGCCTAGTTTTTCCAGTGCGGTCTTGTTTGCAAAGGATTGGACCGGCATGCTATAATCCATCACCGACCTTACACTGCTTAGGAAAAGAGCTCTAAGCGTACTTGCACCTGCGCCCCAACTTGTGCAAGCCAGTTTTTTCACCAGGATGAGCTTGGCGGTTACCTGGGAGCAGATGTCCGGTACAAAATTATGCATTTGCACCTTTTGGTCCAACTTAACTCCCAGGTAAACCGGTCGCTTGTCCCACTTGAGCGCTACATCACCCACCTTAAGCTCGATCTCCTGTTTGAGAATGGTCCGCCCTATTTGTGAATAGTGAATAGACCGTCTTCTCGGTGTTGATTCCCTGGTGCCACCGCCGCATATACCTGTTGATAGCAGAAAGGTCTTGCTGTAATAGCGTTTGCAGACAATGGACATCCTTACACTGCTCCAGATTACCAAATCGTCCACATAAATGGCAGAGCTAGTCGTTAGCACTTGTGGCAGGTCATTGATGTATGCAAGGAAGAGGATGCAATAGAGGGCTGGCCCCTGCTGGGGCCCTTCCTCAAGAGTTCTCTTCCTGGAGGTTTCGCCGCCAAATTTTGTGTTAATCGTCCGGTTTTTGAGGAAACCCGAGATCTACCTGTACATGTTCGCGGTTACTCCCAACTTCTGCAATTTCGTACTAAAGAATTCGATCGTTATTTGTGGGGATGCAACGCCAGAAGCGCGGTCGTCCTATCTCCCTCTACAAATACATCAAAATCTGTTACCTTTCATAACAAACTTTCTATCTTTAAATAGAAATAGTTCAACTCTTTGTAATATGTCAAACAAGAAACAGTGACAGTGGCCGAGGCGTAGCAAAAGTAGGAATTGTGGCGACTTATATCTCCATGAAAAATGTGACGTCATGGTACTTAATGAATCAACATGTCTTTTTTTAGAGCTGAGGCGGGAGGGGGGTAGGGCGTGAAAATAAATCAACGTCCCCTGTTGACACACACTGTAGGTACGCCTCTGAAAATGAGGCCAATTGGGGGTCAGCCCGGTGTCACTCTTTCTTATCATGGTGCGAATGAATGTATCGTAAAATGCTGTGTTGTTTTGTTAATTGGAGCGTTGCATACGTATTGACAAGACTGGGGTATCACTAACACTAGATACGCTAGTAACTATTGTCTCTATCAGAACCAAGTAATAAAGAACAGTGCTAGATATATGGTCATTTTTTTTTTTTTACTGAGGACTGGCGAAAATGTTGCTTGAAAATATGTTTGAAAATATCAAGCTATGTCAGGTTAACTATCCATCACCTATTTAACTTTGGTCCGGTACCTATGCCCATCGTTTCCTTTCTCATCACTGGTCATTTGAAACATTTAATATGAAATAGCATTTCATTTTATATAAACTATTTTATAGTCATTGGTATACAATGCAAAAAGGGATTTATTTTTTGTATAGATTTATCATTTTCCGTGAGGTTATATGACCTAACTTGCCCCATACTTTAGACGACTATGGCTCCATTTGAAACGAATCCTTAAATTTCCCAAGATTTTCTAACATTTTGTTCATTTCTACATGCAAACTATTATTGTACTATTACATAAAAAAACATATTTAGAACACATCAATAGTTTTCAATGAAGGTTCATTTAAAGTAATCTTAAACAGAAACAAAAACCAGAAGAAATTATTTATTGTTTGTCTTTCACCGACCAATTTCAGAATTCTCGTACAACTATCTAAAACCAAAGACAGTATTTTGAATTTTATTTGAAAAACAAATAAATATTGGCAGACATTTTTCATATTTTTAATTTATTGCATCCCTACATGTAGGGGATCTATATGGGGAACAATCATAGGAATGACAATTGTTAAACATTATATTGATTTGTTGTTTAAGCTTTTAAATTAAATATAAAGTTGGTATATACAGGTTATCTCAATGTTTATTAAAACTATGTTTCAAATGGAAAAAGCATTAAATCTTTGTTTTGATAGATTTTTAAATAAACTTTTGTTCTACAAATTAAAAATAAAATACCCTAAAACAATATATAAATATAGATATAAAGGAATATTTAAAAGCGTTCATAATTATTTCCTTTGTAAGCAAATTTATTGGAATTTAACCCCCTCTCTTGTTTTCCAATACTTAAATTATATTGTAAAAGTCTATCAAATAGAAGCATGCAACAATAGCACAATTCCTTTTTTGAGAATTATTATTTACTTTTAACATTTTAGTAGATTTTTGTAAAAGTGTGTTTTTTCGAGTATTCTATTATTGATTCTTTACTTTTTCCATCTTAAATTTAGCTCATATATTGTTGCAAAGTTAGCAAGTGATTTGTGATACATAGATCGTTTTACTTTAATATATTTTAATACGTAAACTAACATTTGAAATACCTTTTTAAATTATACTATTTTAATCATATCGATCATGACTTTAATATATTGAAACGATTGTTCTTTGTGTTTTGTTACAAAGTATATTTGTGTGATCATTTTGATCAGGTCATTTTATCTATTGTTTCGTTTTTTTATTGCGTTTTGTCATTCAGTATCATTGTTTTGACAAGAGACTCATGCTAGAGTCAACCACAAATATATGTCATAAAACTACATAGTCATCAACCAATATATATCATTTAACTGCAGTCATCCACCTATGTATGTCATTTAACTTAAGAGTCATCCACCCATATATTCCATTTAACTACAGATTCATCCAAAAATATATGCCATTTAATTACAGAGTAATCTACAAATATATGTCATTTAACTACAGAGCCATCCACCAACATGTCATTTTACTACAGAGTCATCCACAAATGTATGTCACTTAACTACAGAGTCATAATGCGTTGTTATGAAATCCCAGCTAAATGCTCTTGGAAAAGATGTGCACCAAAGACATTCTAAAAAGAGAATTATAATTTAAAACTATAAGATAATAAACAAGCCTTAAAATTAGAATTTGCATTCAGGTAACGTTCTTTATAAAAATAGAATTTAGTGTTCAAACTTCCGACTAACAATTGAACAATTGAAAAGAGGAAAAATGTTTTGAAAAAAAAGTGCTCTAAAAAGTTCGAGCTATCGTGAGGGGAAGTAGGGAGGCCATGAATGTTTCTCTGTGGCGACTTTCTATCATATGGATGGAGGTATATGAATGTGTCTTTGACACACGTTAGAAAGCCTTGAGGAGTGAGTTTATCGTAGTGTGTTGGAAGCATTTCATTATACTCTATGGGGATTGTTACAAATGGGAGGTGTCATCGATAGACGTTAAGTGAGGAACGAGTGTCACCAAATGAAGTTACTTTACTGACCACCAACTGCAGTCCTCACAAGAATTCTTCTTCCTTGTGTGTTAAGTCTTGGACACAGACTCAGCTTGTACCAGTTTTTTTTTTCCCCACAGTAATCCACGGTGTTATACTAAGTTATGTTTCGAAGAGTACGTCAAGTAGTTAGGTTGAGCTTTGCATGCATCACATTGTGTAGATAATTACTTTATATATTTAAGTAATATTTGGCATTTATTTAAAGCTGGTTTAAATAAATCATTGCAAGGGATTGGCCATTTTGACAGTGAACGCATACCAACATAGAACGAAAGCGAGATGAATGAATGATCCAGGTAAAATCATTGTCAATAGAAAAGACACTTAAGTTGAAGAGAAGCGACTTGTTCAAGACATCGCTATAAAGATGTGTAGCGTTTTACTTGATGCATAAATTAGGATTGCCTCTATTGTGGCTTACTTGTTTTAAACATATGTTAATGGAATAGTCTTATTTATGGGACAGCGATCTATATTTTATAGCATAGCTTTTAAGGTGTTTTATTTCATGTTTCCTAAGAAATTCATACACATTTTTTTAAAAATACCCTTAATATTAGACAGTAAATTTAAAATATATATTATTTTTCGTTACTTTAAGTTAAATTGAGGATCCATTTTGTTTATTGTATTGTTGTCATGTTTCCTTGAGCCAATGAAACAAGGTGGTGTCAGAGAAATTGTATTGTTGTCATGTTTCATTGGGCACATTAAACAAGGTGGTCTCAGAGGTAGTGTAGAAATTTGAGAAAGTGTCACTGAACATAAGGGAGCTCATGAAACCATAGACCACTTACTATTTGAATCATTGAGCTTAGATTGTCAATCAATATATGAAGGACGCGCCTAGTCATGCACTGTGTCTACAAGTTAAAAAGCCATGAGTTTATTGTGATTTAGGTTAAAGGTTTATGACATAACTTAGCATTATAAATAATGTTATTTAAAGAGTTATATTTATTGTTTTTCACTTCTGTAATCTGAGAAAGGCTATTAGCCAAAATAACATTATCATATTGTCATGGTATCTAATTTGAACCATTGACATAATCTTTTTAAAAAATGTTGTCTTCTTTTCATCTAAACAATGTTTAAAAAAAAAATTAAATGAGTTTCAAGGGAAGCAATCGCATTCTTATACTTTATGTTTTAGTCAATATCATTAAAGATTTTGTAATAGCATTTATTGTATTTTTGTGCCATGCAAATGTATTATTTTTTTAGGTACAATGGTTTTGCAATTTATTGTTAAAATTGTTAAAAATCATTCTTTATTTAACTTTGAAAAAAATGTAAATACAAACTTTAAGATTTAAACTTTATAAGAAGTATAAATAATCATAATTATGCTTAACCAGGGTTTCAGTTTTGTTTGAATGACATCCAGTGGACTATTATAACTTATTTAAAATTGTAGTCCACTTGACTTCGATCCCCTCATCTAGGGATTTAATATAAATGTATAGTCAGCATGTTTGCAATTGATAATCTTGCAAATTGTGTACAAAAATTGTATCATATATAAATATATGTAAAAGTGAAAGTTTGTGCATTTGTTTGTTTGTTTGGGTTTTTTTTTCCTCAAATGCGTTTACATAGATTGATGGATTTGACCAAACTTGACACATATATCCATCATTACCTGGAAGGAACTCTTAAGGGGTTATAAACTTTTTATAACACTCCGCTTTGGGCCGGGGGCCCCGAATTTTTTTTTTCATTATATGATCTGTATACAAAAATAACAACAAATACTCCTACAAGAGTTGATGGATCTTGACCAAACTTAGTATACATGTACTTTAATATCCATATTCAAATATTCAAGGGTATTGAACGCATAATATCCCTTTATCTGGGCCCCAGTTTTTTTTTTCTAATTTAGCCATATAAATTTCAATATGCTCAGACAACACTATATTTTCTATAGGAATTGATGGATATAGACCTAGCGTTGTAGCAATACACTTCAATGTCCGTATTGAAATATCGGGGGTTTAAAACTAATAAAATCCATTCTAGATTATTCCAGAAAGCTCGATAATTTTAAAAAGCTCTATCTATGGCATTTGTAAGTAAATTTTAATGGGACCAGTTTTAAATTTTAACTCTATTATGTATGCGTCTAATATTTGTAGGGCCAACCATCTTAAACATAACTAAAAAAGGTACTTTATAAATAAGCCCCCATCGGGGCCCCTATTTTAATTAAACTGTTCTACAGTCATAGTAGTGAAAATTAGTTGTATAATATTTGGTGTTTGAAAAATAAATACTTAGAAAAGTAGTTCTACACATGTTTCGAGCGTGTTATCAAATTTAATCTAGAAAGTCCCAGAAAGTTCTTTAATGTTCTACGGTGATATATAATGGAATTTAAAAGCTTTTTTTGAACAAAATAGCACCGAGAATGATCCCAAAGAGGTAAAGGACCCTAAGGGCGATAGAGATCTAACAGTCAACTGGTACCCATCGATTACGCGATCACATCATGAACCCATCGGTTAAAGGGATCAAACCGTCATCGGGATCCTATCGTGAAAAGGGATAAGATCGGAAAAGAGAGTGCCTAGGTGGAACAGGATCCAAAAGTGTACGGTATCCTAAAGGGATCGGTAGTCCATCGGGATCAACTGACATCCGGATCCCATTGGGATCAAGACACCGACGGAATCGGGTTCCAATTTGGATCTGGATTCCCCCTGCTATAGTATTTACAAGAAAGCTGGATCCCACTGGGAATTGGATCACACCGGGTAAAGGGATTGCACCGGGATCTGGGTGAGAATGGTATTGGGGTCCCATTGAGATTTGGGTCTTATCGGGTTCGGGGGCCTAATGTAATCCCGTGTAACGCGGGTATATTGGCTATATAATATCATATGTATATATATAAAACTGAAAGTTTGTGGACTTGTTTGTTTGTGGGCTTGTTCCACAAAGGCTTTCACATGGATTGATGGATCTTGACCGAACTTGGCACATACTTCCATCATCATCCAGAAGAAACTCTTAAAGGGTTATGAATTTTTTATACCATTCCGTTTGGGCCGGGGTCCCCTAAATCGTTTTTTTTCGTTATATGAAATATATAATTAAAATTAACAACAAATACTCCTACTTGAGTAGATGGATCTTGACCAAACTTAGTACACATACACTTTATATCCTTCTTCAAATACCGAAGGGTACTGAACTCGTAATATCCATTCTTTTGGGGCCGAGGGCCCCAGTTCATTTTTCCTTACATAAGATTTATAAATATCAATATGCTTAATACTCTTTAATACATGGATGGATCTTGACCACACTTATTACATACACACACATGATCATCCATATTCAAATTCCGAAGGGTATTGAACTCATAATATCCATTTCTCTGGGGCTTGGGTGGGGGGTTGGTTCATTTTTCCTTAAATAAGCTTTATCAATACTGTTAGACAACGGTACAAGTTTATGTGAATTTAAGGATCTAAGACTAGCTTGTTCATTAGGCTTCTTTGTTCGTATTGAAATATCAGTAAATTTAAAACTAAAAATATCCATTCTAGGATTTTCCAGAAAGTTCGATACTTTTAAAAAGCTCTATCTATGGCATTTTTAAGTAGATTTTACTGGGAACAATTTTAAATTTTAACTTTATTATTTATCCGTCTGATAGCTCGCGTACTGAGTTTTTCCGGAGTGACAGTTGAGAAGTCGATGTCGCCAAAATGTTGTTGAACGGGATTTAATTTAACAGGAAAACTTTATGAAAGTAATTTAACAACTGTTCCCTTTTTTCCGTCTCCTACATCAAGGAGCCATTTGGCGAAATCTAGTTCGTGAGGAAGAGCTCTCATATTTGTTGTCATTGTATGGACATGCATGTTACGCCACAAATGATGTTTGTTAATGCAACTGGTGACAGTAAATTCTCGGGAGCCACGCATAATGATGGGGAGGATTTGTTGGAAATCCCCACCCAATAGAATTGTTTTGCCCCCCCCCCCAAATGGCTGCGTGCCACCCGTGAGGTAACGTAATAACATGTCAACTGCCTGGAATGCGTATGCATGCGTCATTGTGGCCTCGTTCCATATTATCCTTTTGGATTTGAAAAGACGATCAGCGTGGAGTGATGTAGCTTTGGTGTTGCATGTGGAAGACGTGGTAGGCTTTAAGGGTATTTTTAAAAACGGAGTGTGCAGCACGTCCCTCTAGTAACCATGTTGCAGTTATTCCTGTCGATGCTACGGTTGTAGGAATGTCTCCCCTACCTCTGATGGAATGAATTAGGGTTTTATAGACGAACGTTGTGCCTGTTCCTGCAGGACAATCTAAGAAGAAGCTTGTTTGTCGCGGATGGGAATGGCTTTATGCAGCTTATAAAACAGTTTCAATAGCAGGTTTTTGTTTCGTGTTGAGTTTTGTATAGTGTTACGTAGCGAGGGACTGTTCAGCATGAGCTTCGAAGGTGGTCGATGAATGAGACAATGGAAGAATGCCAATGTCGGGTTGTTGTAATTTTCGGACGCCCTGGCCATGTGGTTGCAACATGCTATTAATTGCCGCCAGAGTATACATGTAAGCGGTGTGTGTCGAATGTTCACTTCACAAACTATATATTGTCACAAGAAAATATCTTTATAACACAACTAAACTACATCTTGAACTGCAATTACTCAAAAGATTACACTACCCAATAATATTACGTCATATCACTTTTCGAGCAATACGTCACATAATATCAAACATTTAATAACAATATCTTCCCATCTAGTAAAGTTACTTAACAAAACATAATCTCAATTAAGGCCCATGATACGTCACTGCACACTTTTTATTCCACGCCCATGAACTATATTAATATTCTCATGTCCCAACCACTTTTAATCCGAATATTTTTTACACAACAATACAATTGAAACGATTTCATTTCTGAAAAGAAAATGTTACGCACCAAACGCAATTGCGTTACTAAAAAACATATAAATATCATATATAGCGTAGTTATCGGGAATTATATTTTACACGCTAGTGAACTCATTATGGAACCACACTCTAGCGTATATATAAATAGCCTGCGCCTTGTTTGACCCGTCTTATTTGACCTTGCTGGCGAATTTTATATATATTGATTTTGGCTCTAGGACTGTTCATTGACATGTATCCTTATATGCAGGGATCGATTTCAAGTGGAACAAGCTCTTGACATTTTTTTCCCTTGAATCAAATTTATTCAATTTTGTCAACTATTTAGAGGAAAAGTTTCCAAAGTGCTAAATGAACAAAGTTTTACATCATGTGCTGAAAAAACCTATTGAAATAATAGTTACTGAAATGTTGTAGCAGAGGGATTTAGAAACCTCTCTCTCACTTGGTTTCTCTTTGACTACGACAAGCAGCACTTCGTCCATCTCATCGAAATGCGCATCAAGAAATACCTACCTCTAATACAAATGTGTCCAAATAATGTCCCCTCATATTTCCCGTCTTGTGGCAATAATCACTACAAAATACACGAACAAAGGTTAATCAAACACTACATCATTAAAGACAACATTATCTCCACTACGTACTTCACCCCCATGTAAACCGACACCTATTCCATGACTATACCAATTTATTAGCATCTATCACGTTGATGTTTTAGTATATCAATACTAATTAATCTAAATCTACCCATAGTCTTAGTGAACATTCCACTTTTACCAGCCAACCCATAGTCTTTGTGAACAAGGTTAATCAAATACTACATCATTAAAGACAACATTCTCTCCACTACGTACTTCACACCCATGTAAACCGACACCTATTCCATGTCTATACCAATTTATTAGCATCTATCACGTTGATGTTTTAGTATATCAATAATAATTAATCTAAATCTACCCAAAGTCTTCGTGAACATTCCACTTTTACCAGCCAACCCATAGTCTTCGTGAACATTCCACTTTTACCAGCCAACCCATAGTCTTCGTGAACATTCAACTTTTACCAGCCAACCCATAGTCTTTGTGTACATTCCACTTTTACCAGCCAACCCATAGTCTTCGTGAAAATTCCACTTTTACCAGCCAACCGATAGTCTTTGTGAACATTCCACTTTTACCAGCCAACCCATAGTCTTCATGACCATTCCACTTTTACCAGCCAACCCATAGTCTTCGTGAACATTCCACTTTTACCAGCCAACCCATAGTCTTCGTGAACATTCCACTTTTACCAGCCAACCCATAGTCTTCATGACCATTCCACTTTTACCAGCCAAGCCATTACTTGAATTCATCCCTATTACCCGTTTCTACACTGTCCAATTGGTGTCTGGCTGCCTCTCCAGCTATCATGTCATCCTCACTTTTCTCTTTGGTGTCTACCTGTCTTCCAAGCTATCACGTTTTCTTCACTGTCTACTTGGTGTCTGCCTGCCTCCCAAGCTATCATGTCCTCCTCACTTTCCTCTTTGGTGTCTGCTTGCCTCCCTAGCTATCATGTCTTCCTTGTACTACAATAAAAGCTGCCAATGTCAGGTGAACTACTCCGTCATCTATTTTACTTTGGTCCGGTATCTACAACCATATTCTCCCTTCTCATCACTGGTCATTTGAAACATTTCATATGAATTATTATGTATTTTATGTAAACTATTTTCTAGCCATTGGTATACAGTGCAAAAAAACGATTTATTTTAGTATAAATGTATTATTTTCCAGGGGTTGTCATATGACCTAACTTGACCCTTACTGCAGACGACTTTGTTTTCATTTGAAATTAGTCCTGGATTTCTCAAGATTTTCTTACATTTTTTTTTTTTACATTTCTACGTGCAAAATAATATTGTATTATAACATGAAACATATATTTAGAACACATCAATAGTTTTCACCGAATGTTTATTTGAGGATGATATATTTGTTTCAATAGTAAACCTTAGATGGAAACATGTTCTTTAAGATATGATAAGTTTGTGTAAATGGTAAAGCAGAAAAAAATGGGCCTTATCTTTAAATAAAAGCAATATGACATTGTAATAGAATATCGTAATCTACAATGAAACAAAAACCGGAGGGAACTATTTGTTGTTTGTCTTTCACCGACCAATTTCAGAATTGTTGTACAATTATCTAACATCAAATACAGTATTTTAATTTGATTTGACAACGAATACATATGGGCAGTTGTTTTTTTTTAAATATTTTCTATTTATTGCATCCTTACATATAGGGGATCGAAATCGGGAATAATCCCAGGACTTGACAATCTGAAGTTCATCAACCCACTTTGGGTTAAGCTTTAAAATTAAATATAAATTTCTTATATAAAATCTATCTCAATGTTTCTTAAAAAACTACATCTGAAATAAAAATTAATACATATTTCTTTTAGTTAATATGTAAAGAAATCATTTAAGTTATATTTTGTTTTAAGACATTACTTGTACAAATTAAAAACAAAATGCCCCGTAACAATATCTAAATGTAGATATAAATAAATATTTAAATGCGTTCATAATTATTTCCCCTGTAATCAAGTTTATTGGAATTTAAAACCCTCTATTGTTTTCCAGTACGTAAAGTAATATATATTTTTTTTTAATCTATCAAGTAGAAGCATGCAACAATAATGCAATGCATTTGTGAGAAATATTATTTATTGTATACTTTTTAGCAGATTTGTGTAAAACTCTTTTTTTCAAGTATTCTTTATAGATTCCTTACTTTGCCGTGTTTACTTTAGCTCATATAGTGCTGAAAAGTTACCAACTGAGTTGAGGGACATTGATCGTTTTACTTTAATACATTTTAATAGGTAAAATAACATTTGAAATAAACTTTAACATTATACCGTATTAATCATATTGATCATGTATTTTATATATTGATAAGAATGTTCTTTGTGTCTTGTTATTAAGTATATCTGTGTGATCATTTTAGTCATTTCATTTCATCTATTTATTAGGTTCATTTTTATTGTGTTTTGTCATTAAGTATATTTGTTTTGACACGAAACTTATACTAGAGTCATCCACCTCTATATGTCAGAGCCAAACACCCATATGTGTCATTTAACTTCAGAGTCATCCACCAATGTATGCCATTTTACTATAGAGCCATCCAACAATATAATGTCATTTAACTACAGAGTCATCCAACAATATATGTCATTTAACCACAGAGCTATCCAACGTTATATGTCATTGAACTACACAGCCATCCACCAATATATGTCATTTAACTACACAGTCATCCATCAATATATGTCCTTTTGACTACAGAGCCATCCAACATTATATGCCATTTAACTACACAGTCATCCACCAATATATGTCATTTAACTACACAGTCATTCACCAATATATGTCATTTGACTACAGAGCCATCCAACATTATATGTCATTTAACTACATAATGATCCACCAATATACGTCATTTATTATAGTGTCATCCACCAATATATGTCATTCAACTACAGAGTTATCCACCAATGTATGCCATTTTACTACAGAGCCATCCAACAATATAATGTCATTTAACTACAGAGTCATCCAACAATATATGTCATTTAACCACAGAGCTATCCAACGTTATATGTCATTGAACTACACAGACATCCACCAATATATGTCATTTAACTACACAGTCATCCATCAATATATGTCATTTGACTACAGAGCCATCCAACATTATATGTTATTTAACTACACAGTCATCCACCAATATATGTCATTTAACTACACAGTCATTCACCAATATATGTCATTTGACTACAGAGCCATCCAACATTATATGTCATTTAACTACAGAATCATCCACCAATATACGTCATTTATTATAGTGTCATCCACCAATATATGACATTTAACTACAGTGTCATCCACCAATATGTGTCATTTAACTATAAAGACAGCATCCGTTGTTATGAAATCCCAGCTAAATGAACTTGTAAAAGATTTGCACCAAGGACACTTCAAAAAGATCAAAAGATCCACCTATCGTGAGGGGAAGTAGGAAGGCCATGAATGTTGATTCTCTGTGGCTATTATCTATCACATGGATGGAACTATATGAATGTAAGTGTGCATGCATTGTCTTTGACACACGTTGGAACGCCTTGAGGAGTGAGTTTATCGTAGCGTGATCGAAGAGTTTAATTACAATCTATGGGAACCGTTACAAATGGGAGACGGCATTGATAGAAGTTAGGGGAGAAACGAGTGTTACCAAATGTTTATTCTTCTCTGTATGTTAAGTCTTGGACTCAGTCACAGCTTGTTCCAGTTGTTTTTCCAACAGTAATCCACGGTGCTATACTAAGTTAAATTTGGAAGAGTACGTTAAGTGGTTAAGTTGAGCTTTGCATATAACACATTGTGTAGATGATTACTTTATACATTTAAGCAATATTGAGCATTTATTTAAGGCTAGTTGAAATAAATCATATCAATGGGTTGGCCATGTTGACAGTGATTAGATACAAACACAGAGGGACGGTGAGATGCATAGAATATACATATAAAATCATTGTTAATAAAAAAGACCTTAAGAAAAAAGAAGCAAATTGTTCAAGACTCCGCTATAAAGATGTTTAGCGTCTTGCTTGAAGTTTAAGTTGGAATGGCCTGTATTGTGTCACACTTCTATTAAGCATGTGTTCATTGAATTGTCATATTTTTGGGACAGCCATTAATGTTTTATAGCATATCTTTTGGGGTGTTTTATTTCATGTTTCATAAGAAATTCATACATTACTTTTGTAAATACATTTAAAATTTAAAAAAAAAGATACATTTGTTGTCGTTACTTTAAGTTCAATTGAGGATCCATTTTGTGTATTGTATTGTTGTTGTGCTTCATTTTGCACATTAAACAACGTGGTGTCAGAGGTAATGTAGAAATTTGAGAAAGTGTCACTGAACCATAGGCTTTCTAAACATTTGAGTCATTGAGCTTAGATTGTCAATCAATATATAAAGGACGCCCCTAGTCTTGCATTATGTCTACAAGTTAAAAAGCCACGAGTTTATTGTTATAGAATTCGAGGGTTCATAACATAATATTGCATTATAAATAATTTTATTTTAAAGAGTTATATTTCCTTTTCTTTCCACTTCTGTAATTTTGGGAAATCAAACATCCGGAATTTTCAATGGGGATTACTTAATTTTTTTTTTTCGTCTTTTCAAAGTGTCCTATTTTCATCTGTCATGTCTGCTGAGAAAGACAAGGATATTAGCCAAAATAAAATTATCCTATTGTCCTGTTATCTAATTTTAACCATTCACATAATTTAAAAAAAAAATGTTTCAAGGGAAAAAATCGCACTATTATACTACATGTTTTAGCCGAGCTCATTGATGATTTAGTAAGAGATTTTATTTTACATTTTGTGCTACGCAATTGTATTTTTTTTTTGAAACTATGTTTGTGCAATCTTTTGTTAAACTTGTTAATAACATTTATTCTTTTACTCTTTTTTTTTGTATTTAAATACAAACATTACATTTTAAACTTCATGAGAAGTATATATAATGTTAATTATGCTTGACCAGGCTTCTCTTTGGCATGAATGCTATCTGCAAGTTGATTATTATGAATCGTATAAAGATGTAGTCCACTTGTCTTCGATCCCTTCATCTAGGGATTTAATATAAATGAATAGTCCTCATGTTGTATTTGATATATTTGCAATTTGTGAACGAAATTGTAATTAAATAAATTAAATATTAACGATATATTTCTCGAATTCGATCCTTACCTGTACCGAGGAAGTGCTTAAATAATATCCCCTACCCCTCTCATTTCTATTCTCCATTTACTTCAGGTCTCATCTCTTTAGTCCTTCACCAAAAATGACACTAGGTCATCCTCCCTCCTCCCTTTTCATGATTGCTGAAGTGCAGTGGCGTTGCAAGGGTTGGTGTCACCTGATGCGTTAAAGTCATGGTCTCCCCCTCACTCCACTAACTTCTATGATCGATTTTGTTTGTTAAAATAAGTACAAGTTTAACAATGAACAACAAAAACAACAAAGTAACTAAATATCAAGAGGTAAATGTATTAAGAACTGTAACAACTTTAAGTTATTGTTAGATTAAATTGCATTTGATTTACTTAAAATTTGCTTTTCCCGTTCTTCAAATCTGCAAATCTATCAATGACATTATCGAAATTAATTTCCTTGACCGCATCACTTCTCATTTGATAGTAGAGCCAGATTAGAAAGCCTTGACTGCCCCATTATTTACCTTTAAAAAAATGTTTGACAATTGTTTTCATAAAGTCATTGTAAATGAAGCCACAGACACAGATTGTACGAAACATTTGAAGGCATTCTCTTTATTTAAGACGAAGGAGAAACTAGTGAAGTGGCAAACAACACAAGACCGTATTAAGACACAAGCCAAGTGGCAGACACCTTGAGAACATGTTAAGACACAAGCCAAGTAGCATACATCATGAGAACATATTATTAAGACACAAACTAAATGGCAGACAACTTAAGGACATGTTAATACACAAGCCAAGTTGCATACATCATGATTAAGACACAAACCAAGTGGCAGACATCATGAGAGCATATTAAGACACAACAAAATGGCAGACATGATGAGAACATGTTAAAATAAAACCCTAGTTGTAGACATGATGTGAACATGATGCACGAAAATAAATCCTTGCAACATAAAAAAAGAAAATAGGGAATGCACAATCTTTTCAGGACTCAAGGTTCCTTGTGAGTAATATATCTAAGACTGTTATTCTAGGATCTGCACCTTAAGCCATTTGATGAGGTGTACATAGGCAGTGTTTCTTTAAATCATATTTCCGGGACGGTACTGGCTTCCCTCCCCCGGTGGAAGTCCAGTTATGGGCCAACATGTGTACAAAATATAACGAAAGTATATATATATATATATTTATAATGACAAAAGTGATAGTTTTAACAGTTTTAAAAAGCATAGTAATTGGTACCTTTCACCGATTACAATTAGTTAATTTTTTTGGTGATCCAAAAATTGAATCTTATATTGCTAAAGTTTTCGATCATAATTATTATATTCCCACTCGATTGTTATTTTTTATGTCTCTCTCATGTATTGCATTTTTTTTAATGATAGTTTCTAAGTATCAAACACAAGCTATCTATTTCAAATTAAAGTTTATCGTAACAGCAGGACTTTTACAGTAGCAAAATTTGTTAACAATAACTTGTAGAATGACATCCGTCTGTTATTTCTAATTTAGATTAAAGAACACATGCAAATAATGCAAGTTAAATCAATTATTATTAAATCGAAAGAGTTTTTGTTTTCTTAAAAGTGTTACATTTGTAACCAAGTTTCCTGTATAACAGATTTTTTTTTGTATGCTTTGACTATATTTATTATTATTCAGTGGCCAATTACTTTTCCCTTTCTAAAATCATAATAATGAAAAATAAACGTACCCATTAATTTGCATCCATTTTTATATAAAATGATTTTATTAGTGATGAGAATCCATTAGAAAGCTAAGACAAAACTTTTGAGAACTAGAACACTATTACCAATTCGTCAAATTTATAATAGTTAATATATGTGGATTTAGTTAAACATATAATAAAGTATAACAAAAAGGCAACAGTAAATGAATCGAAATAAAATTTTAGTAGTTTAAAATTCCCCTCCCCCCTCCATCCAAAAATGTCAATCTACTTAATATTACGAAATGTACACTTTATTTGCATACGATTTCCTTAATAAAATTACACATTGACACATTATACAAGAAAGCTAGGAACATAGCACAAACTAAACATTCTTCACTTGAAGAACTATTTGAAGAAAGATGTTTTTGTAAAACTAAATAAATTTTGGATGATACATCCCACCCTCATCATCATAGATACTTAGGATCGGGCGGTTCGGGACCAATTATTTCCACCAGGGTGAGGACTGACAAATATAAGACTTCTTTAATTCCCCAATCTGTACGAATTTACCGGCATGCTTCCGCTGAAGTCACACATCTGAATGAGAACTAATAAGTCACACTTTTGCTAAGAGAACTCACTGAAAGGCTGTTTGAAATATTGAATTATAAATGTCTAGTGTTGAAATTGTTTTATGTTGGTGCTGAAAATGTATAACGCAATAAAAAAACAAACATTTACATTTATTTGGATAAAAAAAAAAGAATCTTATCTCATCTTATATTTAATGTATTTTGCAAACAACGCATCTCCTCTTCAAATAGTTACGCCATTCGTATACCATTTATGAAAATGAATTAATTTAAAATCCATAAAATTTATAAACATTTCTTATTAACAGTTGTTTTGTTAGTTTGACTATGAAAAAAATTGGAAAATATTTTAAAAAATGCATTTATTTTATGAAAGCTGCTTTTATACATTTGCGTTCAGAATATAACATACTATTTGCTGTAATATGTGTATATATATACATGTTTCGCATAACAAAAACAGTGCAAGAACTTTTCATTTAGCCCCCCCCCCCCAACATTATTTTCACGCACCCTGCATAGAAAGATGATTTTAAAGTAAAATATCCTCATCACATCTAAAAACTACTGAAATATCCGAGACACCCAGCATTCCTAGAGGTTGCACGGCTCATGTGATGGTTCTAGTGTTAAGTGACACCTACATTGTATACACTGTGATGTATTTCCCCAGGGCAAAAATGATAACAATAAAAATTAAACATATTTATAAAAAAACAAACAAAACTATTAGATGGCCATTAAATAAACAAGTTACTCGTGCCTTGAAATATATAAGTTTATCCGAATATTTAAAACTAAGTGTGTAAGGAACTGAAAAAATTCGCATATAGCAATTGTACTGTGCTGAAAATTGGCCGCTTCTGATCCTAAGCAGAAATCTGCTTTTTTTGTTCACTTGTATCATTTAAAAAAAAAAAAAAATTAATTTTACAAACTTCACAAGTTTATAAACTTTAATAATTATGAAACGACGAAGTATCAAACATGTGCAATATGTTTTCAAATTATAGTTCAAAATAAAAACATGACTTTTAAAGTAGTGATAGGCTTTAATTATAAATTTCATGATGGCATTTTGCATTTAAAGATATAGAGTTAGCATAGATGTCATTGCACTTTTTTTCATTTTTGTTGAGGTAAACAGAATTTGAAAAAATAAATATATTTTAAATATTATGATTTTTTAATACCACTATTTTAGAGATTCAAGGAAAAAAACAAATAGTACAGAATGATTAATTCATTGATCAGGGGCCCACAAAAGATAGAAGAGAAGGCAAGTTTCAAAGATTGTTATTAATGCGTTTGTGTTTTTGGGGAGCTTTTTATGATAAAATCTACTTAATCAGTAATACATTTTCCTAAACGGTAGAATAAAATTAAAATTATGTTTATTAGAGTATAGTTTTTTTGTTTTAAACTTCTAACACTTTTTGTGTGTTTAATTAAATGGTGTGAACCGGTGCGATCAGCACCGCCCATACCCCGCTACGCCACTGTTTTAGGTATATTGATATAGATAAAAACTCGTCATATTTAAATCAACCACCTATCAGTTCGCCATAGTAAAATTTACTAACATACAATTCAGAGATCAATTTTTTTTTTTGTACAATAGCACAATATTGCAATAAAATCCAAAATTATTGTCACATGCTCATAAACGAAAAAAAAATTCAAATATGAGTGCCTTAGAAAAAGAAGTCAAAACAAGTGAAAACACGAGGAAAGCAATAATTGTTAAAAAATGTAACTTACGAGGAATACAATCAATGTCAAAATGAGTGATCTCACGAGAACAGCGAGACATGGAAAATTTGTATATTTACATTTCAAGAAGGGGAAGAGGGTGATTTTTCATTTTTAAATTTACTACCCAAATTAATGCACCTTCTAACTCATTGAAAAAACTAACCTCCTCAACACTATCTAACCCTTTAAGAAACTACATGAACTAACTCACCTCCTAACTCATTGAAAACACTCACCTCCTCAACACTATCAAACATTTCAAGAACTAAATGAGTTACAGTTGATCGTCATATTTATAGAACTGCCTATCAAAAATAGAATCGTGGGGGCAGCTAATATGGTATACGGCTGTAATGTTAATGGATGAACATAATGGGTTTCAGAGTTTACATGGGGTGTGTGAGAGTTGATGATAATAGAAATAGATACTTAGTTATTTTTCGAAGACTGCAATAAGTTGTTAGGTCGAGCTTTGCAGATATTACATACTGTAGTTGATTTTCTTATATATTTAAGCAATATTGAGCATTTTTTTAGGCTAGTTTTGGAACATCATTGCAAGAGGTTGGCCGTGTTGACAGTGAACGGATGACAAGACATAGCGATGGTGAGACGTAAAAAAGTTCCAAGAAAAATCTGTGTCGATAGAAAAGACCTAAGGTAGAAGAGAAGCGACCGATCCAAGTCTAAACTATAAAGATGTGTAGCGTTTTGTTTGAAACATAAGTTAGACTTTTTGTCTTGTGTCGTTCTTATGTCTCGCATATGTTCATTGAATAGTCTTATTTATGTGACAGCCATCTATATTTATAGCATATCTTATAAGATAAAATAATTCATAGTGTAATTGTTGGATATCTAATACCATATAAGACAAACACAAATTTAAAATAATGCATTAGGTCTAATTACTCTAAGTAATTTTAATTTTCATTTTCTTTATCGTATTCTTATTTTGTGTTTAATTGGGCAATTTAAAACAAGATGTTTTCAGATGTATTGTAGGAATTTGAGCAAGTATTATTGAATATAAGGGCACATTAAAACAAGATGGTGTCAGATGAATTGTAGGAATTTGAGAAAATATTATTGAACATATTGAAGCTCGTGACACCATCTGTTCTCTAACAATTTGAGACATTGAGCCTAGCTTGTCAATCACTATGTTAGGAGAGCTCTAGTCATGCACTATTTCTACAAGTTATAAAGTCACGTGGTTATTGTTATTGAGGTAGACAGTTCATACATTAACATGACGTCATAAATAATTTTATTTTGAAGAGTTATATTCCAAAATTTTGTTCACTTCTGTAATCTTGGTTTTGAAAAGTCCAACTTTCGAATTTGCAATGGAGATTACTTAAGTGTTTAATTCGTCTCCATTATTTTTATCATTGTCATCTATCCTGTCTGCTGATGAAGGCTCTTAGCCAAAATACTCTTGTCTTATTGTCTTGAATCTTAATTCAAGCTTTCACATACTGTCACAATCACGATGGCTTGAAAATCAAAACAGAGGCTTAGTGATTCAAATAATAAGGATTTTTTTCTCTATTGACACACGATCACAATAATGATATTTGAAAGTTGAAATATGAGCAAATACTCATACCGAACATACTGAACTCGAAAACACTTGAAATGTAGTTTCTCGGTAAACTTCTTTACTTGTTAAAATGTTATCATACTACAAATCTTTATTTTAAAAAATAAACTATTCCTGCTCAAACTTCCTACACAAACTTCGAGAATTCAAAGGTCATAATTTTTCTCCAAGTCCCAACACTCTATAAATATTACATAAATAATAATTGTCATATTACTTTTTTTCCCCATATAATTATATCTGTGACCCATACCTTTTTCTATTATATATATATATATATATATATATATATATATATATATATATATATATATATATATATATATATATATATATATATATATATATATATATATATATATATTTTTTTTTTTTTTTTTTTTTTTTATACATAAATATATACATATACATATAAATATATACACTTCTTTATTTTTTTTTTTTTTCTAAGGCAGGTTCAAAGCTAATAAATGTTGTTGTTTTTTTCTTCATGGGAAGCAATCCATTTCATTTACTATATGTTTAGTTGATATATGTAAGGATTTTTGTAATAAATTTCAATTTTTTTCCTGCAAAATAATTGTAAGTAAACAATCTTGCAATCAACTGTGTGCAATTATTCATTGTATTGACACTAACAATTATTTGTTTATCTTTTATTTTTGAAATATGTTAACCTTTAATTTTATTTCTTCAAGTGATATATATAACATTACCTATGCTTAGTTATGATTGACTCCGCCAGTCGAATTGCTTTCGAAAAGTAGAATAAGTCTTATTTAAAGATGTAGTCGTTTCGTTCCTATAACTAGGGATATAATACAAAGAAGGTGTAAATGTGCTGCAATTGGCATTCCTTCAGTCTAATTACCAAAATAATATTTAAAATACATTGATTATATCAATGTGAGAATTATCGTAGTCTAACCTTAGTTGTATTGGGAAAAGTTTAAATAAACTGCTCTGTCCATCTCATTTGTGTACTACCACATCACTCGCTACCTTTCATGTCTCTTCTCTTCCGTCATCAACCAAAAGGGACCATAACCCCACTCTCAAAATTTTATTAATAAATTAAAAGCAGTGACGTCATTTCTAGTGTTTGTGTCCCCACATGCGGGACACTCGTGGTTTTATCTACCCCCCCCCCGGCTCTGACTTCTATGATAGACTTCTACTTGTTAAAATAAGTACTGCAACGACAAGAAAATTACAAAGTAATTAAAAGTCAAGAGGTAAGTGAATTTAAGAATTGTAACAAAGCTATGGTACAGTTATTATTACTTTACATTTACTTTATTTACACGTTTCTTTTCCTCGTCTTCAAAGCTGCAAAACAGTCAATGACTTTATCAAAATGATTATCCCTGACAGCATCACTTTAAATTGATATTAGAGCCCTATCATGCAGCTTTGACTCTACCATTATGCATCGTAAACAGTTCTTGATAAGTCTTTGTTTGAAAACGCTGGCTCACATACAGCCACAGACACATTTATCGAAAGAAACTTTTGAATTTTCAGCGAGAATAGAGGAAGAGATTATAAAAAAGTATCATTCAACTATGCATTTCAAAACATCAAATACTGACTAGTCCATAACCAACTTTGCCCCTTTCAGCAATGCATTTCAAAAATTAAATACAAACCAGTTCAAAACTTTTTTGTTTCATTCAGCTATCAATTTCAAAACATTAAATACTGAACAAATTACTCTGATACTGCCAAGTAAGATTAACATTCTCAAGTAGATAATAGTGCCAGCATAGACAGCATGCAAAAGACCTTGTGCTGTATCAGGATCTTGCTGAAATGTTAAGCGGCGAAGCTGGTGACGAATCATCACAAATTTTAATCTTTGAATACTTCTGGTTTTCGAAAAACATTGTTTAAAATGTCCTTTTTCCAGTTTGCTATGTGAAGGCACAATTGTCAGTAAACAGTAGTTTGAGAATATACACACATTAAAATGTACACACAGCCATTACTTAAACAAGACACATAATGAAAATGATAAAATTGTGTAGACGAAAGGAATGGTTGAACTTGATTATCTCAAAATGTGTATTTTGTGACTGAAGTTCAATGTGTGTATGATGTATTTGTAGGAGTCAGATAGGACAGATAATTTATGTTTTCTTTCATTTTGTGTATGATGTATTTGTAGGAGTCAGATAGGACAGATAATTTATGTTTTCTTTCATTTTGTGTATGATGTATTTGTAGGAGTCAGATAGGACAGATAATTTATGTTTTCTTTCATTTTGTGTATGATGTATGTGTAGGAATCATATTGGAGAGATAATTTTTGTGTTAATGAGCTCATTAATGCTGACATTATTTTGTTTTAGTAGAAGTTAGATTAAAATTTAGACTCTCTTTAAAAAAAAATAATTAAATATGTCATTCCTATGACAATAATGTTAATGTAAATGTAATATTGTGCTGATTTTGATATATGATAATCTCTAGATTGTGATTCGATTAATTCAATTACGTCGCCTGCATTTTTTTGTAAAGACAAGGTCAAAGTTCAGTATTGCAGATAGTAATATTTAGAATATTTTTTTTTTGGTAAGATGTTTACATTTAGTTTTAGGCCAACCGAATTTCGGCTTCGGTTTCGGTGCCGAAAGCGGCCATTTTATCACTTTCGACCAAGTTTCGGTTTCGGCCTAAACTGGAAAGTTAACTTTCGGCTTAATTTCGGTTTCGGCAGAAAGAGAAAAGTTAACTTTCGGTTTTTCTTCGGTTTCGGCCGAAAATGACTTCGACTTTCTGCCATCCGGCCGAAAGTTACTCAGGTTTTAAGTCATTTAATACTAAGCGAAAGCGATATTTAACAAAAAATTAAGCGACATTTAAGAACAAATTAAGCGATCTTTGAGAACAAATTAAATGATATTTAACAACAAACTAAACGACATTTATGAACAAACTAAATGATCTTTAAAACAAACTAAGCGATCTCTAAGAACTATCTAAGCGATCTTTAATAACTAACTAAACGATCTTAAAGAACAAACTAAACGATTTTTAAGACCGAACTAAACAAATGATCTTTAATTTTTTATAAGAATAAACTAAGCGATCTTTAACAGAAGACTCAATGTTCTTTAAAAACAAACTGAAAGATCTTTAAGAACAAATTAAGCGTTCTTTATGAAAAAACTAAGCGAATTTACAACAAACTAAGCAATCTTTATGAACAAACTAAACGATTTTTAAGAACAAATAAAGCGATCATTAACAAAAACTAGACGATCTTTAACAACAAACTAATGCGATCTTTAAGAACCAACTAAACGATCTTTAACAACAAACTAAACGATCTTTAACAACAAACTAAACGATCTTTAACAAAAAACTAAAAGATCTTTAAGAACAAACTAAACGATCTTTAAAAAAAAACTAAACGATATTTAATAACAAACTAAACGATGTTTAATAACAAACTAAACGATCTTTAAGAACAAACTAAACGATCTTTAACAAAACTAAACGATCTTTATGAACAAACTAAACGATCAATAAGAACAAATAAAGCGATCATTGTTAAAAACTAGACGATCTTTAACAACAAACTAAACGATCTTTAACAACAAACTAAACGATCTTTAACAACAAACTGAAAGATCTTTAAGAATAAACTAAGCGATCTTTATGAAAAAACTAAGCGAGTTTACAACAAACTAAGCGATATTTATCAACAAACTAAATGATCTTTAAGAGCAAACTAAACGATCTTTAACAACAAACATAAAATCTTTAAGAACAAACTAAGCGATCTTTAACAACAAACTAAAAGATCTTTAACAACAAACTAAACGATCTTTAAGAACAAACTAAACGATCTTTAACAACAAACTAAACGATCTTTAACAACAAACTAAACGATCCTTAACAACAAACTAAGCGAGCTTTAACAACAAACTAAGCGATCTTTAAGAACAAATTAAGTGATCTTTTAGAACCACATTTTTTAGAGACCCGGTTTCAAAAAAATAATATTTTGCATTAATTTCCCCTCCTCCCCCCCCCCCCCCCCAATTTCTCCCAAATTTTCTCCTACCATACAAATTTGAAAAAAATTGTAAAGCAATTTAAATTAGTTTTATATTAAAATGGTAAAATCCAAAGTATTCATTAGATCAAGGGTATCAAACTGAAATTAGGGGGGGGGGGGGCAGGAGGTAGTGTCTGAATGAGAGTGGGCCGCATCAAGTAATCCACAAAAAAGCGATTACAACTGTTACAATCTGGTCAAACTATATTAATTTAAAAAAAAAAAACATTAAGGGTTTCTCAAGAACTAGGATTCACTTTCATCCACCAACTCACTGTTGCCAGAGAGCTGGCGTACAAAAATATATATAGACATAAAAAAAAATCAGAATTAGATTTGTCGGTGAAATTCGACTGAAACCGTCTCGGAGAGTCACGCTATATATATGAGAATGGGGGAAACGGGCCGGCGTATTTACACTATTTTTTTCTTTATTTAGCGGGCCGCAAAATATCATCTATCGGGTCACAAATGGCTCGCTGGCCGCGAGTTTGAGAACCCTAAATTAGATTTTTATTTATTAATATTTACAATTATCTCCTTTTTATAAAAAAAATGTAAATATTCATTTTTTCCCACATCATTTTCGATATAAGCAAAACGTATGCGGGAACGAATTTCAAAATATCTTAATATTTCATTTTTGTTTCAGCTTCGGTTTCGGCTTCGGTTTCGGCCGAAATTCATTTTTAACTTTCGGTATTTTTTTGGTTTCGGCCGAAAGTCATTTTTAAACTTTCAGCCTTTTTTCGGTTTCGGCCGAAAGTCATTTTAAACTTTTGGCTTATTTTCGCCTTCGGCCGAAATCAGAAAATCACTTTCGGTCGGTCTCTACATTTAGTAATACAAATTTACAATTTGTGTGTGTGACATCACTGATTTAAGTTATATAAATGAGATGGAGTTAGGCGGTGATGCAATGAACACGATTTATGTGTGTCATTGTTTGGTTAATGATAGTTGGTCATTGTGAGTTGATCAGTGGTTTTATGGGACGAGTTTTCTTCTTCTTCTTCTTATATATCTTAAGGGCCCTCGATCAATTTATTGATCATTTTGGCTCCTATGCATGTAGATGGGATTTGCAATGTTTCTGTTACTGGTGGTGATGAGGAAATTATGCACTAGGGGTTTGAAGGCTTGAGGCAATAGACACAAATGTGTCTAGTGTTGTCGCCTCAACTGTTCCTTTTGAAAGATGGTTCCAGTCCCTGATTGTCTTATTTTGATTGTTTTGATTATTTGGGTTGTGCAAGATCAGTTGGTGGAGTTCTGGTGTTGTCAGTATGTTGGGCTATCGTTGTTGTGAGAAGAAATGCAAACTCTGGTTTGTCAGTGAGTTGAGAGCTGCTTAGGGATAAGAGTTTATGAGATGAGAATTGTGTATGGAAAGAGTTAGTGTCGTGAAAAGTTGTGTGAACTGCTTGTATCGTGATGATAAAGAAATGTTATGAGTGCATTCATTGAATGAAATAGCAAAACGAGGTAAGTGGAAGCTTGAATTAGAGAAGAGGATAAAAAGATAAGGATGTTTCGGCAGAAAGCCTTCTTCAGCTAACAGTAGAAATGAAAAGTCACAAAGAACAGAGCACAGTAAAGAACTCAAGAAATATCCATTTTTGTCGCCGGAATTTGAAACACAGGAGTGACAGAATATAAATATTGACACTGTGAAAAATGAGGTCCACAGTAATAATGAACCAGCATATACAGGAATACATAAACACACAGCAATAAGAATATATATGTAATATAGGGAAACATCGAAACATCAGTAGGATATTAAATGACTAATACCATATGGAGATGTGGTGTCAAACAGCTGAATAAATGTATATTCCATTTTAACACTTTTTGGTGTGTTACTGCATGAAATCAGTGCCGTAATAGTTACATCCAATGCAACTTAATGTTCTTTTCAATTGAAATGAGAAAAGACTGGGGAAGGTTTACATTGCTCAATATCCTGGAGATGTTCAGTAAACCTATCAGCCAATCTTCTCCAAGTATCACCTATGTAACTAGATTGGCATCAACGGCACACAATCTCATATTATATTACACTACGGCTGACACCAGTGAAAATCTTTTTAATGGTAAATTTAATTGAACCCTGATTGTTTTAAGTATGGAACACATATGGTTGTGTTGTTGTTCTTAAGCTTTAACAAATAATGGTTGTGTTGTTCTTCTTAAGCTTGAAAAAAATAAAAGCTGTGTTGTGGAAGACCAACTGTGACTGTGTTTTTGCTATTTAGTGTTGACCAAGTATGGCTGTGTTAATTTAACATTTTAACTCGCACAACTTCCTCTACTATTCCTTTCCCTTTTCTAAAATCCCGTCTTTTAAATTTAAATCATCCATTTGTTAACAGGGTCCAATCTACTTTGTTGTGTTTAGAACATATCAGCTCCATTTACTTCATGTCAGAATCAGGTCAATTACTTTGTTGGCAGAGGCGTAGCTAGAGCGTTTGTTACCTAGAAACAAATTTATGTTTACGACGTCCTCCCTTAATTTTTTTAAACTTTGAAACAACTTTTAAAAAAATAATAACATACGCAAGGGTTAAATGTCAATGCCATATGTCATGATTGCCATCGACATCTATTTACTACAATATTACGTAACCGCGTATAAAACAAATCACGTTTATAATGGGAGCCACTCATGAAACGTGAAGTGAAAACAGAAAATGTGATGTCTTTGTATTATGTTATCTGTTTAAAAAAATACAATTATGATAGGCAATAAAGAAAAGATACTAATGTCAAATTTCTTTAATTATTCTTATATTTAATATTAATATGCAAAAATATCAATATGACTATACTAATACGATGAACTGGGGTAATATCAATTCGACAATACTAATACAATGAACCAGAATGAACAATTCTTTGATGGTGGGCCCTCAAAATAAAGAAGAACTGTATTCATAGCAATTAGATCATAAGTATACAAGTAAATTTAGTATTATCAATACCACCAAGCTATTGCAATTAACTGAAAAAAATATCAAAACAACCATACTACTACAGGCGAACCCACTTATCTCGACCTCCGTTAACTCGACAACACTGTTGTGTCGACATTTTTGAAGTCAATCTCAAAATTCTCTCTTTGTCTTAGGATTTTTTCCTCGGTTATGTCGATTCAAGTTTGTCAAAGACCCTGATATCTCGAGCACAAACGGCGACCAAATAGTCCACTAAACGATGGTTATGTCGATGTCCTGACTGATCACCAAATTTGAAACTCCGCAAGAAGAAAAGCAAACAACAAAAACAAGTTTTTTGTGTGTGTTTTTTTGTGTTTTTTTTCCAACTACGAGTAGGCCACTATAACTGCCAATCCGAGGTCTCAAAGTGTGAGGCGAAGCAAACAAAGACAGTTGACTTCGTAAAGGACGAATTTATCGACGTGCTGTTCCTGACTGAGGCTTGGTTGAAGTCAACAGGGGATGATGCCAAGTGCGCCATTCTCAAGCCACCGGGTTTCGATATTAAGTCCTTTCCGCGTGCTACGCGAGGGGGCGGCCTGGCTATCATTTATCGCAGCCACCTCCCGATGACTTTCACCTCCACTTTCCCATTCCAGCACGCCTCTCTAGAATTTTTTCAGTTCACTTTCAACACACCCTACACTGTCCATATTTGCTGCTTGTACCACACTCCCCCCAGTAAGAAGAACAAGCTCTAGTCTCCACCTTCCTCTTTGAGCACCTGACCTCCTAGACTCCACCTTCCTCTCTCAGCCACCTGACCTCCTAGACTTCACCTTACTCTCTGAGCTACCTGACCTTCTAGACTACAATCCTCTCTGAGCTGCCTGACTTCCTAGACTCCACCTTCCTCTCTGAGCTACCTGACCTACTTGACTACAGCAACGTGTTCCGTGGAATGAGTGTAATCGTGGGCAACCTTAACGTTCACTATGACGTCCCTACTGATCACCTTACTAGCAAGGTACTTGATATCCTTATAAAGTTTAGCCTTGTCCATGGCATTAAGCAGCCCACCTACTATCGTAGCGGCCACATCATCGACTGGGTGGTGTACCGTGATGACGACAACTTGGTGGACAGCTGTACTGTGAGTCATATGCTCTTCACTGACCATGCAGCGGTGCTCACTACACTAAATGTAGTTCCCCCCAAAGAACCCACCTGTCTACAGGATATAAACATAAACGTGACATCAACGTTATAGACAGAGCAGCCTTAAAAGCCGGCATTAAGACAATGCTTCAAGGGCTACGTGCTGAGCTCAGCGCTCAGCATCAAGACGATGGCTTCCGAGAACTCTTGGACGAGGATGGCCCTCTCATGGCGCGACGTGTCCCGACTGGTCGCTCGTCGTTATGGTATGCGGGCGTTTGTGACCAACTTCGTCTTGCAAAACTCAATCAAAGACGCGCTCAAAGATGCTAGCTAAAGATTGGACTGAGTGTCGACAGACAGATCTTTTGGACAGTGAAGGAGGCGGTGGCAGAGATTGTACAGAAGGCAAAGGATGACTACTGGAGCTCAATGGTCGAATCATGTGCATCAACCAAGGCGCTGTTCAGCGCTAGTCACCGTCTTCTTGGCAACACCAATAATTTCACCCTCCCTACCGACATTGCACCATAGCAACTCCCTGACGACTTTGCGGACTTTTTAATCACCAGGGTGCAAACTATCAGGGAGTAGAAAGACAGTGCGACCGTTACACATTCCCCACCGTTCTCGGAGGACGTTAGTCAGACAGAATCATTTCATAGATTCCTGCCTGTGACTGAGGATGAGGTGAGGCGAGTCATCATAAGGTCTTCTCCCAAATCTTGTGCCCTTGATCCGATTGCCGTCCAACTGATTGTAGAATGCCTGGACGTCCTCCTCCCAGCACTTACCTCCATCATAAATTCTTAGATTCTCTCTGGCATCTTCCCACCCATTTTTAAACGGTCGATATTCCTGCCACTCCTAAAGAAACCCTCACTTGATCCAAACACACTCAAGAATTACAGCCCCGTCAGCAACCTCTCCTTTCTCCCAAAAATCATAGAAAAACTCATACTCTCTCAGCTCTCTGACTATCTTCACTCTCGCAATCTCTATCCTTCCTCTCAGTCCACCTACCGACTTGGTCATAGCACAGAAACAGCACTGGTCCGAGTCATGAGCGACCTCCTGTGCGCGATGGACGATGGCAAACTCTCTATTCTCACTCTGTTAGATCTCTCTGCTGCATTTGATACCATTGACCACCAGATTCTTCTTGACCGCCTTCATCTTTCTTTCGGACTTACTGGCTCAGCTTTAAACTGGTTTCAATCATATCTTTATGACAGAACTCAAAAAGTCTCTATTTCCAACCGCTCTTCCAAACCTTCAGCCCTGTCTATTGGAGTTCCTCAAGGATCGGTCCTTGGGCCGGTCCTTTTCATCCTCTACACTAAACATCTATCATCTCTCATTAGCCACCACTCAGTTTCCAGTCAATCCTTTGCTGAAGACATTCAAATCAACTTAATGCCATAATCCTTCGCATACAGGAGTGCGTGGACGACGTAAAGCAGTGGATGACTTGTAACAAAGTGAAGCTAAATGATGACAAATGGAAATCCTTCTCATCCACTCTCAAAACAAACCTCTCCCTCCATCCGCTACTTCTTCTATATCTATTGGCAACTCTGACATCACAATCTCTTCCTCTGCCAGAAACCTTAGAGTCACGCTTACAGACACCCTCTCCATGGACAAACATGTCACGAATATATGTAGATCAGCATATAACGAAATTAGAAAAATCAGTACCATTAGACACCTCCTCTCCTTTGATGCCAAAAAAACCTCTCGTCTCTTCACTCATTCTTTCAAAACTTTACTACTGTAACACTCTTCTCGCAGGCATTTCTCAACACCACATAGACAAACTTCAGAAGGCACATAACTCAGCATGCAGACTCATTTTTAAATCAAATAAACATGACCACATTCAAACACACATGCGGCAACTCCACTGACTTCCAATATCCTCTCGCATCAAGTAAAAGTCTGCCAATCTATGCTTCAACTCGTTCACTGACCCTCACTTTCCTGTCTATCTTTCTGAACTGTTGCTTCCTCAAATCTCCACAAGACAACTACGCTCTTCCATTGACAATATAACCCTCTCAATCCCATGAACCAAAACTAAGACCATCGGTGAACGCTTCTTCTACTTCCATGGGCCCTCTGTCTGGAACCAGCTCCCTTTCCACATCCGTCATTTTGAAACCTCGTCCACTTTTAAAAAGTCCCTTAAAACCCATCTGTTTAGGTCCGCCTATGACCTGTGATGCACCCTCCGTGCCCTGCCTCATTTTCTGTCTCGGGTTCACCCTGTGTTATAGGCCAAAACGTGGCAAAGTGTCCTCGTTTTATAGCCATTTTAATTGTTTCTATAGTATAGTAGTTACTATCCTATTGCCTCATTTTTTATTTTGCTTAGTTTATATGTTTTTAATAATTGTAAAGCGCTTAGAGCTTTAAGGTAAGCGCTATATAAAAAATGAAAAAATAAAATAAAATAAAAATATAATAAATCAGACTTCTCACAGCTGCAGTGCATTATTGTTGCATAATGATTTTTTTTTTTAAATATATTTTTTCTTACATATTAAAACAAATATACAAAGGGATAGGCAACCAAATTGTTTAAAAGGGAAATCATTATTGATGCTTTTATTTTTGTATATAAAGAGAGACAGATATCTTAGATTTTTGGGGACATATTTTTACTTTGTCAAGAAGTTCTTTTAAATAATAGTTTTTAAAAAAAAATAATAAAAAAACTTTTCGAAACGAAAGTTGTATTGTTTTCTTACTTTCTTATGTTCCTTTTAGGAAACAATGAGATAACGTTTAAAAAAATAAAGATAATTTTAATTCAAAAGCTTAATCCAAGCGGTCCTAATTCCGAGTCTTGATGTGAGATATCTCTCGATTTCGATCCCTTCCCATGGGATGCAAAATACAAATGACATGATCAATTAACTAACGCAAGGAAACATTCAAAATACGGTCCTTGATCATTGAGCAAGTTACTTAAATTCTTTTCTTTCGCCGGCGCAAGAAAACCAATACCTCTATTAATTGTTGGTGATTATTTTTTATTTTAAATATTAATTGATGAATAGACATAAAAGCAAAGTTATATATTAACAAATTAATATTCTAAATTGATTGTAAGACAATTCCAGCTGTCAGTGCAATTTATTTATTTTTTTTTTTTTTACGATTGATTTAAAAAAACTATGAAAAATGATTTTAAAAAAATTTAAAAAAAAACAAAAAAAAAAACAATAATGATAAATGTTATATTTGTAGGTAAACACATTTTTTTAAAATTATTTAATGAAATGACATATCGACACAATAGTTAGAGTAACTTATAGTTACATTTTGTGAGCTGTATTAACTTATATTTATAACACATTTAAGAATAATAAATAGAACAATTGTAATTCTAGAGATGTTTTAATTACAGTTTTCCTCTGTCATTTTAGTTTCCTAAGATATGTTTAGGATTTTAAATCTTAAAAATGTTTCAAATGTAATGTTTGTTTTATTTTGTTTGTGGAAAATAGAACGTCTTAACTCTGTGATGACAAACATGTTTTAAAACAATTTAACCCCGCCCCCCCTCCCCCCGTTTCGCAAAGAGTCACTCTTTCTCCCCCCACCCCCTTTTCGGTGTGTACGTTCATTTGGACGACCTATTTGTTTTAAACTAAATATTTCCCTTTATATTAGGATATAGACACTAATTTTAAATACGATCTTTAAGAATAGGATATAGTCACTAATGGCAGGTCATATATTTACAAGAATATGAAGCACGTTAATCGCAACATTTAACGAGTTGCAAGACATCTAATGTTACAAACTAACTTAAACATTGCCTTTAGTATTTTAGACAAAGTCTTTGCTATCAAGCTACAGGCCTCTGGGCATTGGTTTTAACACAACCATGAATTGTATCACTATTGTTCTATGATCAGCATATAAGCAAGTGATTTTTTAACGAAACTAATTGTTTACGGCAATAGAGATTTGTTGAAATCATTCATTTTTACTTAACATTTTATCTTCTCTGAATTCATTCACAAAAAAATTTAAAAAGATCAATTTTAGTTACCTTTATAGTGAGAGATGTTTGTTTTACTTCTCCCATCAATGAAATTAACATTACAATTCTTATAACTATTTGTGACTTTTAAACAAGATCTGACTATTAACATTTGTTATGCTGTTAAAAACCGTGTGCCTATTGAACAGTTTGTACATGTTAACCACGTTTTGATGAACTGAATGCTATCATTAACCAATGTAATAAGCCTTGAAGCAACTCTTTGTTCCTTAAACTATATTTTTTTGTTGAAATACGCTTTACTATTGGTCGCTCCATATGTTAAGGACCAATCACCCCTAGAGCTAAGATCAGAAGGGGCCAAAGTGTTTTGTGATATGCCTATGATAGTGAATTAGACAATAATATACCCTATAGTTGACATAGTTAGGAGCGCCAAGATTGTATTGTGATATGTCTTTAATAGTGAAATAGACAATAAAATACCCTATACTTGACATCGTTATGTGCGCCGGAATCATCACTGGTTGCCACCTTTCCTAGGCGTGGCTCTTTTAATAGAATACTTTTCAATGTTATGAAAAGCTTCATGAATCATTTTGGCTGAAGGGTTTGGACCATTTTCTTCCCACGGGATTGTGGGGGTAGCATTTCAGGCTGTCGGGTTTGGGGGGGGGGGCGTATAGTGCATGGATCAGCACCAAAATTAAACATTTTGATGACGAAAAAGCTCTGACATAGTTATACCCGCCATACAAACCAATATGTTCATTGTGGTAGATGAGTCAACTGAGGGTTTCATTTATGCCTCAACTTAATTTCACCAGTTGAAAATATTTAGACACATTACGTTTACCAGTATACAGGAAATTGATTACTGTCTCAGTTCAACACAATTATGGTAACTACCTACGTCCATCGCTTGTGTTAGATAACAATATGTCGGTACTCTCACTTTAATTAGAGTGGGAGAAGAAATCGAGGGAATGGAAAAAATGGTGGTAACCTTTAAAGAAGGGTCTTAGTTAGACACTTTCCCATGATTGATTAATTGATCAGTTCAATGATGGTTGTCACAGGTGAAATGTTGGCATAATCAATTGTTTGAAATAATGAATAGTTTTCATAATTTAGGATTAAAAGGAAGTGAAATATTTTGAATTTGTCTTGCGCTGAAGAAGAAGAAGGATGGGATTCATAAGGAGGCATCCATGACAGTCTTTTTTCGTGTTCTAGAATCGACTTAATCCGCGTTTCAGAAGATTTATCTCATACTGTGCCAATATACCGTCAATAAACCCATGATGCTAAATAAAAATGGATAATATTTCATGGATGATATTGAAAGTGGATAACTAAAGCTAATACTACCACATACAAATATTTTAGCTTTACACGTAAAAAACGTTGTTTCAGACCCTATTACACTGTGGCTGTTCTTTAACCGTATGAGGTTGGTCGTGAGGTGCACAGTCACCATTTTGCAACAGTATGAGGTTGGTCGAAAGGTACACTGTCGCCATTCTGTAACAGTATGGGGTTGGTCGTGAGGTACACTGTTGTTCTTTAACTGTATGGTGTTGATACTGAGGTATACGTTCTGCATTCTGTTACAGTATGCATTTGGTTCTGTAGGTACACTGTCGCCGTTCTGTAACCGTATGAGGTTGTTTGTGAGGCACACTGTCGAGGTTCTGTAATAGTATGAGGCTGGTCGTGAGGTATACGTTCTCCATTATGTTACAGTATGAAGTTGGTTCTTTAGGTACGTAGTTGTTTTTTCCACACGCCCATGTCTCTCTTAACAACATGACAATATGTATATAATGTGCCTATAAAATTAATGAGTGTTAATGATTAAATGTCTCATAATTTAATTAAAATGCTTACTTGGTCCGACATTATCCCCGTCCATGCTTACGTTGGTAATGACACATACTTAAAAAAACTATCCCAACATTTGAATTATATTTACAAGCTATGTCACAAACAAAACCTCGATCTGCATTCGTTGCTGTTGGAATTGGACATGTCAGCTTTTGATTATTTGCCTAGATACGTCTTTTCTATTTTGCATCGTGTCACATTTAAAATGGTTGCATTCTTACTGAACCGACGCACTTTGAAGCTGGAACAAGGGGATAATTTTCATGTCCCACAATAATTTACCTACGGCTACGATAAGGGACTCGAGATTCAGGGACTCAAACTGCTCACTATTTATCACTGGAGAGTCTACCTCCCCATCACAGAGATCACACGCAAACTCTTGAAACAAGAAGTTGCCGCCTTCTACGAACGAGAACACCCACTTCCCTTCTCTTTCAAAAACTCTGATGAGGGGAACTGATGACATCCTTCTGGAAGGGAAGAAACTCAACACTTACTGATCCACCGACTTCAAGTGTGAAACGGTATAAGGTATCGTTTCGCACGATTGAACATATGACCTTGAGAAGATATAGCATTTATAACGAATCTACTTTCAGTATTTTAGAGACAATTATATTCAAATAACATACATTTAAAATCCCACTGAATTCCATTTCGTATATGCATTTTAACCAAAAAAACAGTGAACTACGAAGTTATTGTATATATCCATCTTGAATAAATACTTGCAGTTATTTTCCCTTTAACAAAGTCTCAGCCGTTTCAGTCTATATATATAAGGTTGTTATGCGTGTGTGGTAATTTTGCTTAATTAAATTAATTCACTTTGGCAGAGTGCAAAGCGGATATCTCTACAGATATATTTCATTTAAAAGACACACCATAAGTCACATCACCACAACCATCCCACAGACACTGTTGAGTTTCCTTGACTTCATGTGTGTCCCTGATTTTACGAGAAAAACAAACACGGTCGTCATTGATCAAGTCAGGAAAATGTGTACATCAAGAATTAATAGGAGGCTTCCAGTCACTGTAAGATATTAAAACTTGATAAATGAGTGGGACGCTTCCTGTGACTGTTAAACATGATTTCTCACTGGAGTTTAGACTCTGACGTTATCAAGAATGTATTTTAGAACATTGTCAACATCATTAGTCTTTCTTTTGACATTAAAAACTAATAATGCTTTGTCATAAAGTAAATTATAATTTAATTTAGTCTTGTGAAAGAGAATTTTTAGTTTATGTCTTTGCAAAAAAATTATATTAAGATGATTTTGTAATATAATATAAAAAATGTGCATCAACCAAAAAGCTGTGGCATAATAAATGCACTATGTTAGTTGAGTCAAGAATGAGAAGTGTTTTATTGAATGTGTTATGCTATATTGATTGTGTCAAGAAATAGAAGTGATGTAATGTATTTGTTATTTTATATTGGTCAATAAAACAATTAGAAATGATGAGGGGAATTTAATTGTATTTCTTTTATCTGGAGTGGGTTAAGCTCTTTTTTTCATCCATTATATACCACCACACCCCATTTTGGTTACCCTGAAAGTATGGTGCTTGGGGTTATCTGTTATCCACCCCCCCCTTAGCTACGCCTCAGTCCATCGGCGTTCCCTCTCAGGGGACATATTTTAAAGAGTTAAAATATTTCTAAGTTTAATTTTCGAGGCCGGAGATCAGCAAATGATATATGTGTTCAAGGAGATTGGGCGACAGAGCATTTGCTTGAAGGGGTGTGGAAGGTGGTGTGTGTGGGAGAAAGACGCTACTATGACGTTGTATCCTTACAAGTAAGGAACGAATTCCAGAGTACGAGAGTACTTCCAATTTACGACAAAAAAATTAAAGAGAAAATCCTACCTTTGGTTAAGCTTTATAAATAAGTATAAATATTTATTTAATAATTTTAATATTCAAAGTTTCCTGAACGGATCAAAAGAGCGTTAGAAAAGTATAATTACTCAATATAATTCAAAATTATTGTTGTTTTCTTATAAGACTAATTGTATATATACATTTTCATGTCAAATATTTAAAAAAAATATGTGTCATAAAATCATTTAATATAATCTATATTAAAAATATAAAGTATATAATTTATTTCCCTTGAATTCATATTTATGACATAAGTACTATCTATATATATAATTTGCTAGCAAAGGTCAAACAATACGGGTCAAAGAAGACGCAGGCTATTTATGGATACGCCAGAGCGTGGTTCAATAATGAGTTCACTAGCGCGCAAAATATAATTCCCTATAGCTACGCTATTTAAGATATATATTTATATATATTTAGTAACGCAATTGCTTTTGGTGCGTAATATTTTCTTTTCTTTTGGAAATGAAATCCTCTCCAGTATTGTTAAAACAATATTCTGTTTAAAAGTGTTTAGGACATGAATATATTAATATTTTTCATGGGGGTGAAATAAAAGGTGTGCATGGACGTATCATGGGGGAAGGGGTGTAGCAAATATTGGGATTATTTTAAATATACGTTACTTGAGTTCATGTTTTTTTTTCAATTAACTTTACTAGATGGGAAGTTCACGCATTGCTGTTGCCAATGTTGGACGGGCTTTATCTAGTTCCTTACATATAAACATTTTTTTTATATAAAATAAAATAAATGAAACTGTTAATTCTATAATACAGAATCATAAAATCATAATCATTTTAAAAAGAAATGCTTTAAAGTCCTATGAGTGTAACAATTCTAAAGTTTTGGGGAATATTTATTTTATGCTTTTGAGTACATTTTTTATAAATTGTGTTTTTTTTTGTGTTTTTTTTATTATTAAAATTTTGCTGATCAATTAAAAAGAAAGGTTGTCTCATTAATCATTATAGACAGTGATTTGAATTTAGAAAAAAAACTGGAAAAAGTAACTGCTAGCTAACTAATAAATGAAGTAAATCTGTAAAAGTTAAACTCAAAGCTAAACTGTAAGAATCAACTAATAATTGTCACTGCAAGGAGTGTAGTAGCAGTTGTCTCCACTTAGTATCAAAACATTTTTAAGCTACTAAAATTGAAAAAAAAAAACATATCTGACATTTAGTTCCAACAGTATTTATTGAAATCTGGGGGATTCCTACCACCTGAAACATGTTTAAAATTTCAATCCAATGAAAATTGCGCATCATGAAGAAGAGGGAAAAAAAAAACATCTACGGAGAAACAATGGATATGTTTTTAGCACAAACAAAGTAAGTTTACTTAAGAGGTCAAGGTCAAACATGAACTTCAGAAGATAAGGAACTACGTACTCCTATAAATCGAATATTTAATGGTAATATTCAATATGGCCCAGATTTTAAATGTATACATAATAGACCTTTGAATTCTACTAAAACTATTTCTTCAAACACTTTAATCATCAACACACGTCAGAGACGTAATCCCATTTTTAAGTTTGTACGGAACATTTTATGGGGGAAAAGGAAATATTTACCAGACTATGTTATGTGTCCATCAAACTGTGCATGATTTCTTTGTCTCCTCTACCATCAGATTGACCCTAGTTACATTCATGAACGACTCCAAAAACCTTGCAAAAGACACAATCTTAGAATCCTTTTTTGTGCAAGTAGCTGGCCACTGTGCTGCTTACTACAACATCTAGTTTTCAATCATTGTTTGAACAAAGTCTCGTTATAAATACTATTCTCAACAACATTTCGTTATCAATTCTTGTCTTGACTATACCTATTTATCAATACTTGTCTTGACAACATGTCTTTATAAAAACGTTTCTTGACAACATGTCATTATCAATACTTTTAACAACACCTCATTATCATTGTTTGTCTTGACAACATCTCATTGCAAATACTTGTTTTGAAATCATTTTAAATTCAATACTTGTATTTGCATCATCCAATTATAAATAGCTGTCTTGACAAAATCTCATTATGAAAACCTATCTTGACAACATATCGTTATCAATACTTCTCATGACAACATCTCATTAACAATAGTTGTCTATACGACATCAAATTGTCAACATTTTTATTGAAAACATGTCATTATCAGGACTTGTCTAGACAATATCTCATTATCAATTTTTGTCTCCACATTTTTTTCATTTTTTTTTCTTTGAGAATCATAGTTGGTCAATAATTGCATTTTGTAACATCTCATTTTCAAAGAGCTGCGATTGCTGAGGTCGTGCCTACCACGTTTCGGTTGTGCACCAACATCCAAAGATAATAATTAAATATGACTGTCTTTCTTGCCTCCCCTCCTTACCCTATTACTGACTGCCTTGACAAACTTGACAACTGCTTCTTTGCATCAATAGTTACATTTATTTATGTTTTGTTGTATACGACATCCTTGCACAAGCTGTTGTATTTATGTATACTTTAGTTTGATGTTCAACAGACTCTAAACAAACTGCACAGATTTGATCAACGATGCTCCCTGACCAAGACTTGATGAGACATTTCCATCAAATCATTGACTGGGTCTACAATAAACAATAGGGAATCTCAGCCCGACTTTAAGAAAGTCAAAACTCTCTTGATCCTTTCACAGGATACACAGAGAAGATAGAGTTCATACATGGTTTTATACAAAATACTAATAAATAATTTATTTTTATAATTTGTTTGGTGGTCGTGGTGTGAATTTATCAAAAAAAAAAGGAAAAAAAAAATTACACTCCCTCAAGTAATCCCTGCATTCAAAACATTTTGCATAATGTATGATGTCATTAAGGAAACTTTATGATTTAACAATATTTGCCATGTACTACCAAATTGTATTCAATAATACACAAGTAATTATTTTAAACAATGCTATTAAAAGATTTTAATCACTATTTGTGTTGACTCAATGATTGGTTAAAAACGGGAACACATTTTTGTTTTTCTCAGACTCAAACTAAAAATAGATTATCTCCTTTGATGTCTTTAACTTTAATTCCTCAAAATAACATTGTTATGAATTGAACACTTTGTCTCATTATGTGTCTGACACTGGATAAGCTTATAGGTCTGACACTGGGTATGATTATGGGTCTGACACTGGATATGATTATGGGTCTGACACTGGATATGCTGATGGGTCAGACACTGAATATGCTTATGGGTGTGACACTGGATATGGTTATGGGTCTGACACTAGGTATGATTATGAATGTAACAATGTGTATGTTTAATTGTCTAGCTCTAGATCGTATTATGGATCTGACAAATTGTCGTCCTATGGATAAGAAAACTAATTATAAAAAGTGTTGGACTGCAATAAAGCTTTAAAATATATTAATAAGACACGAACAAATTGTGTCAATAGAACAATATGAGTTAGCTTTAATAATAATTGTACATTATACAGAATTAAACGTTTTGGCACAACTATTCCACTACACTCCTGACAATCAATAGTGTACTTGATAATTACTGTTTAGCTCTCAGTGGGACTATTAAACATTGACATCATTTTCTTATCAAGCTAAAGGATAGTTTGTTCAACATTTTCTCATATCAAAGCAATGGTTTTAATAATTCATAATACAACATTTCTGTTGATGCCATCATCGAAATTTTAATTATGCAAAAAAAAAATTTACAAATAATTTAAACAAATTTAAAAAAGAATTACTAAAAATTTGAAGTTATTTGACTAAAAAAGAATTACACTTTTAGCTTCCATGTTATAAAAAAAAAGATATTTTCTAAATTTAAAATATTGTTTTTTTTACAAATGTTTAACTAAAATAAAAATATATGAGAGTCATTAATATAATTTCAAGGGAAATAACTGCAATGTTTCATTTAGTTAGTAAATTCTTTGAATTAATGAATGACACATATTTCTTTAAAATTATTTTTGTAACAAATTATTTGCCCTCATAGGTTAATAAAAACACTATTTAAATTTTGAAAAAAAATATTTCGTTATTTTACTTTACTTTTTCTCTTTTGCCTCTTTCATGAAATTTTCAATTTATTTATTTTAAAATACTAATATTAATTTATTGATAAAGATTAACCAATTGTATCTACGTGTAGTAATAATGTCATAGAGAGGAAGCATTTTTTTTTGTTGTCTTTATTTGCGATTTCTTTAATGTATATATTTAAAATATATTCTTAGTGTTTATTGTTCCATAAACATGTGTCAATTTTATCCTATTGTAGAGTGGTGTTGCTTGTTTATTTATTAAATGTGTGTAAATTTCTTTTGTTGTCTTGTGTATAAGTGTTTCGTTGCCTTTTAAAGCTTGAATGCATGCCGTATGAAAATCCGATTTTTTTCTTCCCATGTAATGGTTTGTGTTTTTATCAATTAATTATTCGTAACTTTCCTAACCGTATCCCAAAGTAATAAGTTGTAAATAAATTGTCCTGCGTATTTCTAATGGCTTGTCCTATAGATTTGATTCTAAGTGCTTCTAGTTTGGTTTTTACGTCTTGTAACTTAATGCCTCCTTCTAATTTAGATTAGATTAATGGTGTATTTTGCATGTGGTGTATTGTTCCTTGAGATATGTAATTCCTGATGTGTAAGTTGATTTGTCTTAAAATGGCTGGTGGACGTCCCCATATGTTCGCTGTGTATATTGTTTAGGAATTGCATATGTTTTTATGATTGTGCTGCGGCCAAAAATTGTGTGTGCTGTGTATTCATGTCTGTCAATTATGTTTTTTATTGACTGTTAAATGTTTTGCCATGTTTCTGTGTTAGTTTGAGTCTGTTTTTTTTTTAAATTTAAATATTACTTTTTTCTTACAAATTAAGAAAAATAGAAAAGTATATGCAAACTTTTTTTTAAGGGAGATAATTATAGATGTTTTAAAATATTTATATATAGAGTGACATATATCTTAGATTTTTTTAGACATATTCATGTCTGTCAATTATGTTTTTTATTGACTGTTCAATGCTTTGCCATGTTTCCGTGTTATTTTGAGTCTGTTTTTTTTTTTTTTTTAATTTAAATATTATTTTTTTCTTACAAATTAAGACAAATAGAAAAGTACATGCAAACATTTTTTAAGGGAGATAATTATAGATATTTAAAAATATTTATATATAGAGTGAGATATAGCTTAGATTTTTTAGACGTATTTTTAATTTGTAAAATTGTCATTAAAATAAAATAATTCCAATAAGAGTTTTTTTTTTTTAAACTGTTTTCAAAAGGATTTGTATTCTTTTTGTACTTTATTATGTAGTTTTAAAGAAACAATGACATAACGTTTATAAAATAAATTTAATTATAATTCAAAAGCTTAACCAAACGGTTCTGAATGGCGGAGATTAAGTACGAGTTTTCTTTTCACATTCGATCCCTTCCAATAGGGATGCAATACATAAAATGAATGATAAGCTTACCAATGACAATCAGTAAAGCAAATATTCAAAATAGTCACCATGATACATAAATTATTTCCTTAGCCAGCATAAGAAAAACTAAGTCTTATATTAATTGTTCGTGATAATTTGTATTTGCAATAACTATTTTTCTTATGAGTATATCGCGGTTGTTTTTATTTAAAGCCGATAATGCCCCCCCCCCCAACCCCCTCTTTTTCGTTTACATCTACGATTTACTACTTAAACAAAACTCTTCTTCTTTCTCTTCTTTTATATGTTAAGGACCCACTTAATTGTGACACTTATTGCCCGATTTGAGATTAATTTATCTAAACAATGCATCCTATCTAAGAACAATCATGAAGCTATTAGATGTTTCTTATTTAACTTTTATTACATTTTAATATGTTTTAATTTAAAACTCAATTTTAAATTTTTTTGGATAGATTAATTTGCGCAAACTCAACACTAGTCAGACATCTTTTGGCCGACTGGGCGAGCTGCAGGACGCTCTCAATGAGTTCTTTTTAACGAAAGTTACGTAGACCAGGGTGAGACTTGACATTTGCACCGATGCTTCCGATTAAGACACTCCTATGAGCGATTTTTCGGAGGTCATTAAATCCGATGTGAAGAAAATCCTTGCTGACTCCCCGAAAAAAGATATTTTTGCTTGACCTTCTTCCGGCAAGGCTGGTGTACGAATGTTTAAATGAATATAGTCCCTATCATAACTAATATCATAAATCAGTCTCTAAAATCTGGTATTGTTCCATCCTCTTTTAAAGAGGCGGTTGTAACTCCACTGCTAAAGAAGGTGAATCTCGACCCGAATGTGTTGGGAAATTATCTCCCCTTCTCTAATCTAACATTTATATCCAAGATTTTGGAGAAAGTCGTTCTCTGCCAGCTCCCAAATTACCTCATTCGCTGTTACTTGTTACAGCCTTTCCAGTCAGTGCATCACTCTACCGAGACAGGTTGTGCATCGTAAATGAACTTCTGTCATCTTGTGGTTAAGGAAAGATATCGCTTTTGTTTGTCGTTACCTTATTTGTCGGCTGTGTTCGATACGTTTGACCACGGCATACTTATCCAACGTCTGGAAAAAATAATTCGATTTCACCGATACCGTCCTGAAATGGTTCTGCTCGTATCTAACAAATCGGGTCCAATTATCGCAAACTGCTTGACCGCAAAGCAATCTATCATCGAATTCGTAGTACCCCAGGGCTAGGTCACAGGCCCGGTGCTATTCAATATGTAGGTTCAGCCACTTGGTGCAGTTATCAAGCAGTTTTATATTCTATATCACATTTTTGCGGATGATACCCAACACCAGAAACCTGTGATCCCCTCTCAGTTCCCTAACTGAGCTTTTAAGTATGACACAGAAGACAGTGGAGTCATTTAAGCACAAGATGGCTATAAACAAGATTAAATTGAACGATGAAAAGACCGAGTTGATCCCCATGGCTACCAATAAAAAGCTAAAATATACAAATAACACACAAACCGTTACCCTCTATGGTAAACAGATGGAGTTGGTTCAAAAAGTGCGAAACCTTGGTGTCTACTTAGACAGAACACTATCTATGGAAAACCACATTAACATGCTTTTTAAGTCGAATTTTCTAGAGCTGCGCAGAATTAATTATATCAGACCTTTCTTAACGTTAGATGCATCAAATAGGGTGATGTCTGCATTCGTGCTATCACGCATGGACTTCTGCAATGTTCTTATGGTGTGTCTTCGGGCTACGCTCTTGAGATAACATTCAACTAGCACAGAATAATGCCGCTCCCATTGTTATTTGAAAATGCAAATTTGATCTTGCTAAAACACTTCTGAGAGAGGTGCATTGGCTGCCAGTCCGTGCTCGCATACAGTATACAATAGAAATGATGTCCTGCCGTGGCTTGCATGACCTGGCACCGTCCTATCTTAAAGTGCTGCTGACGCCGTATGTATCAATTTGACAATTGCGCTCATCTGATGGGGGCAAACTCTCAATACCAAGTGTTCCACTTGAGACTCTACGAGGGGCGCACTTTCGCATTTGCTGTCCCAACAATTTTGCCTGTAACTCTCAGAAGTAGCCAGTCACTTCAGTCTTTCAAAACTGATTTAAAGACATAATAATCTCACAAACATCTGCTGGGGTGATGTTGTCTAACTCGATAGTATCTTGTAGATGTGTATTGGTCTGTGTTGTTTAATGTTGCAAGATATGAAAGACATAGAATGGGCATTCTCGTATATAGTTTGTGTAATGTTGCATTTTGTATTTCAATGAGGTCTATTATATATTGTTTCATTTGTCTTTTAATATACTAGACTATGCACCGTGCTTTTTGAAATAAAGTTTATTGTTATTATAATTCTTAAGATGAACAATGTTCTCATTACTTTGGATGTTTGTGTGGTGAAGACTAATAAGGTTTTTTTACAATTAATATTGCCAGGTTTACTATTGCCGTATTTGCTAGAGTGTAAGAAAACAGCCCAAGTTTACAGGTGAATTAAGGATCATTTTCCAAGCAGGTCATACAATCATACGAGATGTATCCCTGGACACAAGCAGGTCATACAATCATACGAGGTGTATCCCTAGACACAAGCAAGTCATACAGTCATACGAGATGTATCCCTAGACACAAGCAGATATACAATCATTCGAGATGTATCCCTGGACAGAAGCAGGTCATACATTCACACGAGAGGTATCTCTAGGAACAAGCAAATAAAATCAAACTTCCGTACGCTTTATTTTTATCCAAAGTTACCATGTTGGCGTCTCTCATGTCCTTGGAATTGTGTCCTGTTTCCCAACACAGACAGAGGAGCTCATGTAAGGGCTGAAGTAGAAAAGGTTTTCCTTTTTTTAAGGACTTCTGCTGGGATGACGTCATCCCTGGTGCCTTCCAATCTGCAAATTAATCAATTGACTATTTGATCTCCTGTTAATTTGGCTCTTTATCTAGTTCGTCCATCACTGAAAACACGGGAATATTATTCAGAGTACTCTCATTGACTACATTCATAGTTGAGTATAGCTCAAGATAATGCTCTACCCAACGCCTGGGTTGATCATTTGAGATCTCGATAATTAAACCCGTCTTGGACTTGACTGGTGCTATTTTTGAAGAGTGTGGACCTAATGCCCTCTTGATGCCCTCGTATATGCTCTTTGCATCTCATCTGTCGGAAGCCGATTGTATAGAGTTGCAACTGCCCGGCAATTAAGTGTTGGCACTGTGCGGGTCTTCTGCTGTGATATATTTATTTCGTTTTGGAAGGATGCAATACAAGATGTCATTCATTAACCTACAGTTATAACTCTTTTAATATGATGTATAAATCAATTCTAAATCTACAGATGCTTTGATTCAGGTATTCCTCTGTTATTATATTTTCTTAAATTATATTCTGTAGTTAAAATCTAAAAAGTGTTACTAATGTAATCTAAAAAAAAAAAATTATCGTTGTGAAAAAAATGTCTTAAGTCTTTGGTGCTATATAGGTGTTTAAAAACATGTTTTACCCCTCCCCTTCTTTTTCGCAAGCAGTAACACGCCCTCCCCCCCTCCCCAAGGTTTGTAGGTACTTTAGGTTGGTCTCTTCGTTTACTGTGTTTATTTAATAAATATTGCACCTGAGAATATGATATAGCCACTCTCTTACTAAATGTTGACCTTTGGATATTGATATAGCCACTCGTATACTAAATATTAAACTTAGTATGTGATACAGCCATTCTCATAACAATTATTGCCATTTAGAATAGTATACAACCATTCTCAGACTAATTATTACACCTTCAAATACGATATAGCCACTGATCCTAAATAGTGTCGTTAAGAATAGGAAATATCTACTTATGCCGGATTATATATTTACAAGAATATGACGCACATTTAATGCAACATGAAACGAGTTGCATTACATCTAACATTACACGCTAACTTACACATTACCTTCAATATTTTTTTTTAAAGTTTTGATACCACAGTCCTCTTGACATTGGTTTTAACACAAGCATAGATTGCATCACTAATTTAAAATATAAAAATTAATAAGGAAGGGATCAAGCAAAATTTTTTATAGTGTATTACTTTTTTCATCAAGTTTCACTATATCAGTCCAAAGACGGGGGCGCATATCACAATATAGCACGTCATGCCTACACACAGACGATGTATATCTTTATATATATATATATATAATATATTTTATATATATATATATATATATATATGTAATGTGTTTGTTTGACACATATTAAATATTTTGCGCATATCACAATATAGCACGTCATGCCTACACACAGACTATGTATATCTTTATATATATATATATATAATATATTTTATATATATATATATATATATATATGTAATGTGCTTGTTTGACACAAATTAAATATTTCGCAATTGGAATGAGGTAATAAGTTCATTTGTTCATTTGTAATGCACAATTTAATGGACACATCATATAGTCTGGTACAAAGCTAATGGTAGAGAAGACTAGAAAATAATAAACAGTTTGGTGGGCACGTCACATAGTCTGGTACAAAGCTGATGGTAGAGAAGACTAAGAACGTATGTACAGTTTGATGGAAACATAACAGAGTGTGATAAAAAATATATATTTCTTATCCCTATAGCATTTTCCGTACATATTTAAAAATAGGATTACTTCTCGGTCTGGTGCTACAATTAAAGGGTTTGAAAAAATTGTTTGAGCAGAATTCGATAGACTAATATGTTTAGGTGAAATATCTTAACCAGATTCTATGAAAAAAATATATATTTGGGCCAAATGATTAAACTGTTCATCATCTTTTGAAGTTAACATTTGAAATCCATTTTTAAAAGTTTTAATTCTAATAATTTTTGTTAGTGCTGAAAACTTATCCTCAATATTTCCCATTAACGTACATATTTAGTTTCCTAAATAAGATGGGTTTTATTTCTTCTTCTTCATGATGCGCAATTTTCATTGGATTGATATTTTAAACTTGTTACTGGTGGTAGGAATGGCCAAGATTTCAAAAATACTTTAGGAACAAAATGTCAAGTATTTTTATTCTGGGTTAGTAACAAAATCAGAATTTGATACTATGTTGAGACTAATACTTCTACTAAACTACACTAATTGCAGCGACAGTTGTTACTTGATTATTACAGTTAAATTTGAGCTTGACTATTATTCATTTACTTCATTTAGAATCTAGCTAACAGAAAGTTTGTCCAGTATTTTCTAAATCAAATCACTGCCTAAATGTTTCATTATACGGTATTTCTTTTAATTGGATCAACACAATTTTATTTTTTTTTCTAAACACTTTTCCAAAAATGTGCTAAAAAGCATACAATAATTATTTTCCAAAATATTATAGATATTACACTCATATCTCTAAAACTCATTTCTATTTTATGTTTCCATATTATAGAACTACATATTCTTTAATTTTTTAATGTTATTTGTTGTTTAAAATGTTATAAAATAAAAGATAATTATGTCATCAATATGTTTGCAAGGGAAATAAAAGCTACATTACATACATATATTCATACAGCTATATTTTAAAAAAA
>CAXITT010000632.1:229290-265211 GCA_964033795.1 Lymnaea stagnalis | reverse complement strand
GGAATGTCCCCTCTGCAGGACGGGGGCTGATGAGACAGAACAACATTTATATCTGACGTGCAACACAATATTGCAGACTAAATCTACACTTAAACAAATCATACAAGCAGGTACAGTTCACCCTGTAGATATAGACAGAGCTATAACATTAAACACAATACCAGCATCAATAAACAAGAAACAACACACAATAAGTCTGATATTACTTTCACAATACAGAAAACATGTATGGCACCACAGACTTAAGGCTTTTTTCCACAAACATAACTACACAGACATTACATTAGAAACACTTTTTAGATTTAAAATACAAAACATAATTCAAAACATATGCTAAGAAATATTATGACAAATAATACATTCATAGTTTATCATTCCAACTCATTTAGACATCAAGTTGAAAAATGAGTAATTTACACAAATGTTTAATTTAGTACACTCTATTATAATGTTAACATTTTATTTAGTTCAAACTTCAAAAATTTGCCTGTCATTATTTTAGTTTTACTCTGTATATGTATATATGTATTGAAAAAAAAAAAAAAAAAAAAAAAAAAAAAAAAAACTCGGGTTTTCATTCACTTTCGAACCCTTTCAATAGGGATGCACTATATAAAATTAATGATAGGTTTACCAATGCCAAGCAGCAAGGCAAACATTCAAAGTAGTGTCAATGACACATAAATTATTTCCTTCGCCAGCGTAAGAAAAACTAATTCTTATATTGACTGGTCGTGATAATTTATATTTGAAATAACTATTTTTCTTTTGAGTATAACGCAATTGTTGTTATTTAAAGCCGATAATGCCCCCCCCCCCAACCCCCTCTCTTTTTCGTTTACATCTACGATTGACTATTTAAACACAACTCTTCTTCTTTCTCTTCTTTGATATTTTAAGGACCCACTTAAAATGTGACACTTGTTGCCCGATTTGAGATTAATTTATCTAAACAATGCATCCTATCTAAGAACAATCATGAAGCTATTCGATGTTTGTTATTGCACACACTTTTTTAGATTTTTACATTTTAATATGTTTTATTTTAAAATTTAATTGTTAATTTTGTTTTTTAGATTAATTTGCGCAAACTCAACACTAGTCAGACATCTTTGGGCCGACTGGGTGAGCTGCAGGACGCGCTCAATGAGTTCTTTATAACGAAAGTTACGTAGACCAGGGTGAGACTTGACATTTGCACCAATGCTCCCGTTTAACGGCACTCCTATGAGCGAATTTTATGAGGTCACTGAATCCGATGTGAAGAAAATCCTGGCTGACTCCCCGAAAAATGTATTTTGATTGACCCTCTTCCGGCAAGTCTGTTGTACAAATGTTTAAATGGAATAGTCCCTGTCATAACTAATATAATAAATCAGTCTCTAAAATCTGGTATTGTTCCATCCTATTTAAAAGAGGCGGTTGTAACTCCACTGCTAAAGAAGGTGAATCTCGACCCGAATGTGTTGGGAAATTATCGCCCCTTCTCTAATCTAACATTTATATCCAAGATTTATGAGAAAGTCGTTCTCCACCAGCTCCCGAATTACCTCATTTTGTGTGTGACTTGTTTGAACCTTTCCAGTCAGTGCATCACTCTACCGAGACAGGTTGCACGTCGTAAATGACATTGTGACATCTTGTTGTGAAGGAAAGATATCGCTTTTGTTTGTCGTTACTTGATCTATCGGCTGTGTTCGATACGCTCGACCTCTTATACAATTTTTAATATCTTAGGGCCTCTGCAAATGTACTGGTTGCACGGCCCACGTGGTCAGCTTTGAGATTAAATTAAACTACTTTAGTTTCATCCTGCATCTTTGCTGTTATCCTACTATTATGTGCACAATCTAAATTCAGGTATGACCTAAAATGTCTTCTTGTTTTTTCAATGATCACAAATTCTCTGTAGACTATAAAGAGTTCAGGGCTTGACTAGCCACGGAAATGAGTATTCTCAAGGACGCCAAAACTTGAAATAGATTTAGTTCATACCTAAAATGTCTTCTTGTTTTTTCAATGATCACAAATTCTCTGTAGACTATAAAGAGTTCAGGGCTTGACTAGCCACGGAAATGAGTATTCTCAAGGACGCCAAAACTTGAAATAGATTTAGTTCATGTTTGGCTTGAGCAAGTAAATGATGTTCTTAAATATGTCTAATTTTAGCCCATTGCACTGGAAGTTCTGAAAGTTCCTCTCATAAATGTCTGAAAGAAACACCAAATTCAACAAGCGTCAAATTGCATCATTGCAATTTACCCGACAGTCTTAGACGCCCTTAGACACCCTCAATTTCTACTCATCGCTCTCTACAAATGATTCATGTGAAAAACTGCATTTGAATAAATGCTTGGGGGTCCATTTTTAAGTATACCTGAATTCAGCATTTCTATTTAATATCAGAAATTTATTTTTTGTAATCATCAGAAAGAGACATTTTTAGGATCTCAATTCACAAAATATAAAATAAATTAACTCATAAAATTGTTCTTGTTTCTTTTCAGTGTTAACCCAGGGAAGAGGTGTATATTTGTAACATCTCCTACCATTACTTGTCTTTTTGGTAAAATCAGAGTCAATAATTGCTTTTTGTAGCGTCTTTTGGTCAACCATTGTTTTTTGTAGCATCTCTTGGTCAACCATTGCTTTTTGTAGCATCTCTTAGTCAACCATTGCTTTTTTGTAACACTTTATTGTAAAAGTGATGAGACCACTGGTGACCCCCTGCCACTTCTCGTTTGTTCACCAGCATAAGTTATAAGTTATATTTTATCGCTTTCCTTGTCTCCCCTGACCAACTCAGGGCCGATGCTAGGAGGATTTGGGGCATTGGGCAAATTGAATCAAGAAATACGACCATGTCACCCAATTCTGCGAGATCTCATCAGCTGCATATAATGATTAGATGTAAGAACACCAGAGCGCAGTGAACGATAGCGGTACCACTGACATCCTGCAGGAACGTCAATTGCTGCCACATTCGTAGAAACAGATGTTGGGGCCTTGCAGATTTGCAGCCCCTTCTTTGTAGAATGCAGCTGTGTTGAAGTCTACACTTGTAGCATTGCCATGGCTTGAGAAAATACGTATTTCTTCTAGTGACTTTAACGAGGAAAGGGTATCAGTCTCACTGGGTGTATTCTCTTTCAAAGTTCACGGACAAGGGCGTTGTTTCAATCTCAAAGTCTATAAGTCCATCGATATGATCAAATAAACTTTATTTTACATATATATGTGTGTGCATCATTTGCATATATTTATATAAATAAAACACATTTAATTTATTATATTGTATGTATTTCTTTATATATGAAGTAGGGTGTTTGTGAAAGTACTTTAAGAAATGATTACATTATTGAAGCATACACTATGAATCGAACATTAGTGGCTTCATTTAGTAAATCAATATGATCATGCGCTAGCGATTCTTATTTAATGAAATAAAGTAAAGAGTTTTTTTTTCAAAAAATAAATATATATCATTTTTTTTTATTAAAATAATTTGTTCCATGATTGATCAGATGAAAAGGGACACCATTTATTGTCTGATTGTCATTTTAATACAATATCACGTGAGAGATATCTAAATTTAATCACTCAAACACTTTTTTTATCAAGTTATTTTCTCTCCTAATGGGTCTCACTGTGGTTCTTCTTATAGATAAGACAATGGGTGTAGATAGGGTTAATACAATAGGTGTTCTTATAGAAAAGACAATAGATGATGTAATAGATCTCAAAGTAAGTATAAAGATAAATAAAATGTTCGTAATAAACAAAACGTTGCGAGAGTTATGTATGAAGGAAGTGTCTTAAACATGAGGGAAATATTCCTTCTCACAAGTCCCTTACATGTTAGTGGGAACATGAGTGATGCTTGAAAACAAAAACTGCATTTATATAGCAATACACTGGAACAATACAATATATTAATTTAACGTGACACTTGTTTAATATACTGTTTAAATATAACGTGACTCTGTAACAAAACAGTGTATTAAATTAACGTGATACTTGAGCAATCCACAACATGTATATAACGTGATATTTAAAAACACTATGAATTAATAAAACATGACTCTTGGACATCACACTGTATTGATGTAACGTGACCATTGAGTGACACAGTGTAGTAATTTTTCGTGACACTTTTATCAACGCACTGTACTAATATAACGTGGTACTTGAGCAATACACCATATTTATAAAATGCGGCATTTAAAAACACAATGAATTTATATAACATGATACTTGAACATCACACTGTATTAATGTAACTATAAAAATATAATTTCCGTTTGCGCTTCAATATCATTCCTCCGATTGCGATATGACCTTGGCGATTTCGTGTGTCACGCCAGCAAAAGTTTCTATTTTAGTACACACATATTTTACAATATTCTTTTTGAAGGCGGGGGCCCTATATTTCATTTTTTTATAATTTGAACTCATAACGTATAATTTCAAGCAGGTTATTGCATGGGTCGATGGAATTGAATCAAATTCAATTAACGATATTTCAATTGATTTGTACATTAATAATTACGTTTCTGAATTAGTGCAACTATTTAATCAATATTCCGTTTATTGCCGGGGGCCCTAAATTCCAATTTTGTAATATGTGTGTTTATGAGCTAAACTATAGTAATATAATTTGTGTATGTGTTCACATACGATTCTTCTGATCGCCTTAAAAAAAAAATTGTGCTCATGTCTGCAAAAGTTTCAAAATAAGTTCAATCATTTTAGAATATTCCTTTTGGGGCCTGGTCATACATATTTTGTTCGTATATATGTTATATAAATATAATTTCAAACAGATCTCATGCATGTGTGGATCAATCCCCAGAAGTACGTGGGCTGTGTTTAAAAACTCCACGCTTCTCATATGTTCTCTGCATGCTGCCTCCTTAAAGATAAACAAAAAAACATTCTATTTTTTGTGTCTGCACCAGATCAAAACTTTTGTCTTTATAAAAATAATTTCAAAAACGTAATTGAAACTTTAACACACTTTCTGAGTGGCAATGCAACGAATGTCGGGTTCTCGCTCCTTAAAAAGGGACTAATGTGACATACGTTTGATAAGAATTGGTGTAGGGGGCTTTGACGGCTTTAGTTGAACATTTTGGGCTTCCTGCATTTTCATTGCAATCTCTAATGGTAGATATTGAATTCAAGTGCAATGTCACATGTAAAATATATCAGCAGCAGAAGAGTATGAAACATCGAAAAGGCAGCTGGTTAAGCATATTTTGCTTTATTTAAATTTGCCTTTATTTTAAAACTTTGAAGTGTATGCTATATTAAGATATGAAGTTTTGATTTTCAAAATGCGGAATTCGCCATAAGAAAAAAAAAATGAGATAACTGTAAATTCTTGTAGAGCAAACAAGGTTTCTTTAGGACATGTTAAAGCGTATCTCCAAAACACATTTTAAAATTATATTATTCTATGTCTAAAACTGATTTTGTTTTCAAAACGCGGTGTGAATTTTTTTTTTTTTTTAATTCATTATCAAAATGCTGTAAATATTTTCGGCCCATTGCCTGTGATGTGCAAGTTATTCTGCGGCATTCTGCGCATGCGCACTAAACATCAGGAAGTAAACAACAACAAACAAGGTACATAACGACGGCCTGGATGAAAGACTTGTTTGTACTAGGAAATCCCCAAAAAACAAAAGATACAACTCAACACCAGAAAAAGAGAAATCATCTCGTCATGTCAACAAAGGAAAGATCCCCATCGGTTACGTGTAATCATGATAAATGGTTCTGTAAGGTGAGTTACCGGTAACTTTATAAAAAAAACAACTAAATTTTATTTTACATTATTATTATTAAGGTTATGGTTACTACACATCAGAAGTGTTTAGGAAATGAACATTAAAAGTTGCTTTACAGAGTTAGCTGTGTTATTTATGATTCAATCTCTTACATGCAGATCCAGCCATGACAGAAGAAAAGGTTGCTCAAGGACAGAAATAGTTGTCCTCTGATTTGAATGTAAATAAGAAGCATCAACTTTTCCTTGAACAAAACCAAACTGCTATTGAAGATGATGCACACTCTGAATCAGACACTTTATTATTTTCTATATTATCGTTGTTCTAAATTGCGATAAAATGATTTGTGAATTGAAAATTATCTTGTTTACTTTTGGTTAGAATTCAGATTTAGTGTATCGCCATATTGTTGTAGTCGGAAGTTATATTTGTATAGAGATGATGGAGATTTTGTCAACACAATATTGTTGACTAGAAAAATACGTCTCCGAAAGAAAGATTCTGATTCTGTCCAGACGCTTACGGATATATTCCCCAGAAATAACTATTTCAATCAAAACATTTCTCGTGAAGTCCATGTTTCCTTCAGTTTGCGCTCTATTTTTTTCAGCTATCTTGTTACAATATCAAATAATAAAATGTTATGAATGATTAAATGATTATTTTCTTTAAAAACATTTTTGTTATTGACATGAATCTTTTTTGTGTGTGATTAATTCATGTTAAACCATTAAAAAAAAAAAAAGAAGCATACAAACCTAAAGTAATGCTGATGTGAGAATCTGGAAGTTTTAGGGGATATTTATTTCATACGTTTTAGTACGTTTGTGGAAAAAGCTGCCTTTTGAAGGTAACGTTCTTGCTAAGGTGTGTAAGATTGCAACATAGTCCTCAAAAGATTCATCAGCTTTCTTCTCCCTATTATTAAAAACGTACCCCTCAAATGTTTATTTTTTTCTTCTTCCTATGTCCTGATCATCAAATGGATTGATGCCGTCATGTAGATTGTGTCTTTCTTTTAGAGGCATACCATTGTAGATGTTCAGTCGCTCTGATCCAAGGGTGTGTAGGAGTATAGCTTTTATATACTTCTTATCTTCTGTGTTAAATTCTGTCAAAATGCAATAGTTCAGCCACATTTGTTTGAGCAGTTTCTACTGCTCATAACCTTTAATTACATTTAAATAAGATGGTTGATGAACGCTAGCCTAAATACAAAATGTGTGTGTTTGTGTGTCCTAGTCTTAGTTGAATGGCACCATGTTATATTTAGTAATAATATGTCTGATACAAGGAAACAAACAAATCTGTTCATCTTGATGTCCTAAGTTTTAAATGAATTAGTACAGATAAATCAACATGTCCTCACAAATCTCAACTCAAGAATCCAGGGCTTCTTACAGCTTAAGTCAAGAATCACAAACCTCTCACATCTCAACTCAAGAATAAAAGTCCTCTTACATCTCAACTTAAGAATCACTGGCATATCACATCTCAACCCAAGAATCACTAGCCTCTTACATATCATCTCAAGAATCACTGACCTCTCACATCTAAAGTTAAGACTTACTGGCATCTTACATCTCAACATAAGAATAACAGGCCTCTTATATATCAACTCAAGAATCACTGACCACTTAAATCTCAACTCAAGAATAACGGGCCTCAAGTAATGAAAGCAAAGGGATGCAACTGCCTAAACACAACGAAGATGACATCACTGTCTACAAGCTAAAAAGCTATGACAATTGCTATTGAGGTGGACGGGAGACAAAATAACATGACATTTTAGATACGATTATTTTTACAGTAATATTTTATACATTATTTCATTTCCTGTAATCTTATTTTTGAAAAGTTCAACTTCCCGAAATAACAAGGTCAATAACTTAAGTTATTAACTTGTCTCTATTTCTTGTCCTATTTTCATCTCTGCTGTCTGCTAAGGAAGACACTTTGCCAAAAAAGCTCATGACTTATTTTCCTGGTTCTTTAAATCAAGATTACACACCTTGGACAACTACTTTCTGTTTTAAAAGAGGTTTCATTGTTAATACATGTTCCTCAAGGGAAACAATCAATTTCTCTGTATACATAAATTGTTTTGATATTCTTGAGGATTTTGAAAGTCATTTTAGTTTTGTTTTTGCTAATTAAACATTTGAATGAATAAATTCTCAAGTATTCCTTTTTTTTTTTTTTTAAATCATTTATTTATGTTTTCTTTTTTTCGGATGTTACACAAATCTGTAACAGTATGATTTTATGTGAAATATATATATAACATTAGTTATGTTGAAACAATTATAGCAGAATTTCCTTTTTGGATTAAGTGGCCTTACAACTGAATTCTACCTTTTCTTTTTCACAGGACTTTGACCAATTTTGCATGCCACACTTGAAGAAGCTTACAGCTACAATGAGTTACCACATTCAATGAATACTTCATATGTAACGCTTTTACCAAAAAAAGATACTGACCGAACACAACTTAAAAATTACTGACCCATATCTTTACTTAACACATACTATAAAATTCTCACAAAAACTCTAGCAAATAAATTAAAACCACATTAAAATACTTTAATACACATAAAGCAACAATGGAGCATCAAAGGGAAGGACATCCAGAACCACAATCATTTTTATTAGAGACCTTATTCAATATTCAAATGACAAAAACATCCAAACATGCATATTATCTCTAGACCAAGAAAAAGCATTTCATAGGGTACACCATAAATACCTACAAAAAACAATTACAATACAACAAACTAGGAGATTATTTTTTTTAATTGGGTTAAAATTTTATACAAGTCCCCCATTAGTAATCTTATAATTAACAACACACTTTCTAAAGACATTAAAATTGACATATCAGTTAGACAAGGGTGTCCCCTTTCCCCTTACCTTTATATCCTATCCTTTGAACCCTAGTTAGAAACAATTAGAAGTAATGGGAATATTAAAAGTGTAAGGATCCTTGGAGGTAATGAAACGAATGTCCTTGCATATGCAGATGACACAATTTTTTTTTCCTATACATGATAAGTCTATTTCAAAAATAGTATCAATATTCTAAGAATTTGGAAGAGGTAGTGGGTCTAAAATAAACATAACTAAATCTGAAATTATGGGCATGGGTATGTGGAAAGATAGACTAGATTTCCCATTAGAAATCGTATTGAAAGATAGTCTAAGGATATTTGGCATTTATTTTTCAAACAAACAGACTCAAACTAACACAGCAACATTACAAAACATTGAACAATCAATAAAAAAAAACGTAATTGGCGGACATAAATACACAGCATACACAATTTTTGGCCGGAGCACAATCATAAATAATATGTAATTCCTAAAACTGTATGCAAAGGGAACAAATGAGGTTCTCCACCAGCCATCTTAAGACAAAATCAACTTACACATCGGGAATTCAAACACAAGAATGCTCCCACTTTATAAGAACAAAAAAGGCCTTAATATTTAATTCATTGGGATTGCTATATGAATTTAATATATATTCGTTATGAAGTATTAAATTTAAAGTTTTCTAGAAGCATCCTAAAAGAGGTAAAAACGACTAACTATGCCTCTAAAAGCATACGTTTTTTACTTTTTTTTTTAGCAAACTTTGAAAAAGTATTTTGACATAAAAAATAAAAATAGAACTGTTTCATTAATCTTTAAATACATAAAATTATAGATACAAATTTTAATATTATTTCCCTTGAAAAGAATTTTATAAAATATTGAAATATATTTAAATATTTTGAAAGACATTTATATTCTCATATTTGTAATGTCATTTTTAAATTAAAGTCTGTTCAAAAGGTAAAATAATATGGCCTCAAATCATGATTATTCTTTTTTTTTTTGTCCTCTGAGTTTAAAACAATTTTATAAATCTATGATTTTAATATCCTCAAATACATGTTCACATACTTTTAAAGTTATTTAAGCATTTGTTTTTATTTTAAATTATCTAGATGGCATGTTATCTGCATGTCTATAACTTAATCAAAAAAAAGGTAATCCCATCTTATACGTGTAAACTTTGTATGCCTTCTCTTATTTTAAGTTGATTTATTGAGATACACAACTATAAAGATATAAGTAAGGAGTTGAGTCAGACATAAATAATTGAAAAGACTTGTTACACATTTGTCGCTTAGCAAACGTATGGGATAATTGCGAAGACAGTAGTAAAGATAATTATTGAACACAGAAGTAAACACATATAGTTATAGAAACCATGTATTTTAATTAAATTTATTAAGGTTTAGGAATACGGTCATATTGTAATAACGTGTCTATTTAATAGAGAACTGACTAGGTGATTCATATGATAAGGCAAGTTAGATAATGTCAAAGTCTTGATGTGTCATTAAATGTTCTTTTATACAGTTAGTTGTAGACTTAGCTAACGATCAACTCTTTATCTATAGCAACAGGATTGACTGTTAGAATACGGGACTTGGGAACATTTTTGAGATGTATCCGTACATTTAAGGATATATCTCAAAAGTTTTTTTTTTAAATTAGTTTATATCTTCGACTTTGATGATTCATTGAACAAAATGTATTAACTTCATCAGCAACATTTTTATAAGACAATATAAAACAAACTCTTTAAAAAAAGCTACTTTCCCAAAAATTACTTTTAAATGTTTGAAATAAATTTCCACTAAAGATGTTATATTCATATGATTTTTAAAAAAAAAAATCATTGTGTGCTTCCATGTCATAGAAATAAAGATTTAAATAGTGGGTTAATGTGTAATAACCATGTTTCCAAGGGACACACCAGTTATAATTTGAATCTTTTTTTAAAATATTTATTTGTAATATTAACATATTTTATGTTAAAAAAAAGTACTGTTTTTTACTTATTTGTTGTAGAAATAATTTATTTTTACATATCATGTTATAACAACATTTCATCATTTGGACCCAAGAATCCGTACTTTTTGTTTTTCTTTTCCAGCTCTCTTGTGCCATTTTATATTTAATTGATTTACAATAGATCTTTAATTACAAATTTTTATTTTTATTATTGCCTCTTTTCTGTTCAAGCTGGAGTGCATTCGTACTGAAATATTACTTTAAGAAATGGCGCCAGCGGGGCGAGTTTGCACTCTTTATGCCCCCCCCCCCTAAAAAAATACCCCTCTCAGGCCCAACGCATAAGGCCGCGGAGTGGCACAACGGGGATGCCCCTTAATGAATGTTCATTTAAAGATGATATATTTGTTTTAATAATAAAACTTAGCTGTAAACATGCTCTTTAAGATATAATAAGTTTGTTTGAATGGTAAAGCAGAAAAAGCTGGCCTTTGGGTCCATAAATAAAAGCAATAAGTCATGTCTTAGATTATAGTAATCTTTAACGGAGACAAAAACCGGAGGAAACTATTTATTGTTTGTCTTTCACGGAACAATTTCAGAATTCTTGTACAACTATCTAACATCAAAGACAATATTTTGAATTTTATTTGCAAAACAAATAAATATTGGCTGATATTTTTCATTTTTCCATTTTATTGCATGCAGGGGATCGAAATTGGAAACAATCGCAGGCTTGCCAGTTTTTAGGCAATATATTGATCTGTTGGTTCAGCTTTGAAATTAAATATAAATTTGGTATAAACAAGTTATCTCAATGCTTATTAAAACTGTGTCTGAAATGGAAAAAGCAATAAATCTTTGTTTTGATATTTTTTAAATAAACTTTTGTTCTACACATTAAAAATAAAATACCCCAAAACAATATATAAATATAGATATAAAGGAATATTTAAAAGCGTTCATAATTATTTCCCTTGTTAGCAAATTTATTGGAATTTTAACCCCCGCTAATTGTTGGCCAATACTTAAATTAAATTGTAAAAATCTATAAAAATAGAAGCATTCAACAATAATACAATGTATTTGTGAGAATTAGTATTTATTTAAATTTTTTAGTAGATTTTTGTAAAAGGGTGTTTTTTCGAGTATTATATTATTGATTCTTACTTTTTCCAACTTAACTTTAGCTCATATATTGCTGCAAACTTAGAAAGTGATTTGTGATACATCGATCGTTTTACTTTAATATATTTAAATACGAAAAATAACCGTTTGTTACTAAGTATATTTGTGTGATCATTTTGATCATGTCATTTTACCTTTTTTATTGATTAGTTTTTAAATTGTTTTTTGTCATTAAGTATATTTTTTTTTACAAGAGACAAATACTAGAGGCATCCACCAATATATGCCTTTTAACTACAGATTCATCCACCAATATATGACATTTAACTGCAAAGTCATCCAACAATATATGTCATTTAACCGCAGATTCATCCACAAATATATGTCATTTAACTACAGAGCTATCCACCAATATATGTCATTTAACGGCAGATTAATCCACCAATATATGTCATTTAACTACAAAGTCATCCACCAATATAAGTAATTTAACTACATAGCTATCCACAAATATATGTAATTTAACTATAGAGTCATCCTCCAATATATGTCATTTAACTATAGAGTCATCCTCCAATATATGTCACTTAACTACAGAGTCATAATGCGTTGTTAAGAAATCCCAGCTAAATGCACTTGTAAAAGATAAGCACCAAAGACATTCTAAAAAGAGAATTATAAATTAAAACTATAAGATAATAAACAAGCCTCAAAATTCAAACTTACATTCAGGTAACGTTCTTTATAAAAATAGAATTTAGTGTTCAAACTTCAGACTAAGAATTGAACAATTGAAAAGAGGAAAAGTGTTTGAAAAAAAAAGTGCTCTAAAAAGTTCTAGCTATCGTGAGGGGAAGTAGGAAGGTCATGAATGTTGATTCTCTGTGGCTATTTTCTATCATATGGATGGAAGTATATGAATGTGTCTTTGACACACGTTAGAAAGCCTTGAGGAGTGAGTTTATCGTAGTGTGATGGAAGCATTTAATTATATTCTATGGGAACTGTTACAAATGGGTGGCGTCACCGATAGACGTTAAGGGATGAACGAGTGTCTACAAATGAAGTTACTTTACTGAAAACAAGCTGCAGTCCTCACGAGAATGCCTCTTGCCTATGTGTTAAGTCTTGGACTCAGACACAGCCTGTACCAGTTGTTTTTTAACACAGTATTCCACGATGTTATACTCAGTTATATTTGGAAGAGTACGTTAAGTAGTTAGGTTTAGCTCTGCATACATCACATTGTGTAGATGATTACTTTATATATTTCAACACTATTGAGCATTTATTTAAGGCTAGATGAAATAAATGATTGCAAAAGTATGGCCGTTTTGACAGTGAACACATACCAACACAGAACGAAGGTGAGATGTAAGAAAGATGTGGTCGTGTTGACAGTGAACACATACCAACACAGAGTGAAGGCGACATGTAAGAAAGATGTGGCTGTGTTGACAGTGAACACATACCAACACAGAGCGAAGGCGAGATGTAAGAAAGATGTGGCTGTGTTGACAGTGAACACATACCAACTCAGAGCGAAGGCGAGATGTAAGAAAGATGTGGCTGTGTTGACAGTGAACACATACCAACACAGAGCGAAGGCGAGATGTAAGAAAGATGTGGCTGTGTTGACAGTGAACACATACCAACACAGAACGAAGGCGAGATGTAAGAAAGATGGGGCCGTGTTGACAGTGAACACATACAAACACAGAACGAAGGCGAGATGTAAGAAAGATGTGGCCGTGTTGACAGTGAACACATACCAACACAGAGCGAAGGCGAGATGTAAGAAAGATGTGGCTGTTTTGACAGTGAACACATACCAACACAGAGAAAGGCGAGATGTAAGAAAGATGTGGCTGTGTTGACAGTGAACACATACCAACACAGAGCGAAGGCGAGATGTAAGAAAGATGTGGCCGTGTTGACAGTAAACGCATACAAACACAGAGCGAAGGCGGGCCGAATGACAGATCCAGGTAAAATCTTTGTCGATAGAAAAGACACTTAAGTAGAAGAGAAGCGACTTGTTCAAGACATCGCTATAAAGATTTGTAGCGTCTTACTTGAAGCATAAGTTAGGATTGTCTCTATTGTGGCTTACGTGTGTTAAACATATGTTAATGGAATAGTCTTATTTATGGGGCAGCTATCTATATTTTAAATCATATCTTTTAAGGCTTTTTATTTAATTTTTCATAAGAAATTTATACACGATTTTTTATTAAATATTTTTAATATTAGACAGTAAATTTAAAAAAAATATATTATTTTTCGTTACTTTAATTTAAATTGAGGATTCATTTTGTTTATTGTATTGTTGTCGTGTTTCCTTGAGCCCATGAAACAAGGTTGTATCAGAGAAATTGTATTGTTGTCATTTTTCATTTGGCACAATAAGACAAGGTGGTGTCAGACGTAATGTAGAAATTTGAGAAAGTTTCACTGAACATAAGTGAGCTAGTGACACCATAGACCACCTAACTATTTGAATCATTGAGCTTATATTGTCAATCAATATATGAAGGACGCACCTAGTCATGCACTGAGTCTACAAGTGAAAAAGCCAGGAGTTTATTGTGATTTAGGTAGAATGTTCATGACATAACGTAGCATTATAAATAATGTTATTTTAAAGAGTTATATTTCTTGTTTTTCACTTCTGTAATCTGAGAAAGGCTATTAGCCAAAATAACATTATCATATTGTCATGTTATCTAATTTGAACCATTGACATAATCTTTTTTCAAAAATGTTTTCTTCTTTTCATTTAAACAATGTTTAAACAAAATAAAAGTGTTTCAAGGGAAGCAATCGCATTCTTATACTACATGTTTTAGTTGATATCGTTAAGGATTTTGTAAGAGCAATTATTTTATTTAATTTTTTTTTTGTGTCATGCAAATGTATTATTTTTTTAGGTTTAATGGTTTGCAATTTATTCTTAAAATTGTTAAAAAACATTCATTATTTTACTTTAGAAAAAAATTTAAATACAAACTTTAAGTTTAAAATTTTATAGGAAGTATAAATAATATTAATTATGCTTAACCAACGTTGTTCCTCCTGTATTTGTGTCTGCAGGTAGATTACTGTGACTTCTATAAAACTGTAGTCCACTTGATTTCGATCCCTTCATCTAAAGATTTAATATGAATAAATAGTCAGCGTGTTTGCAATTGATAATCTTGCTAATTGTCTACGAAAATTGTATCATATCTAGATATGTATAAAAGTGAAATTTTGTGGATTTATTTGTTTGTTTGTGGGGTTGTTCTACCAAGGCTTTTATATGAATAGTTGGATCTTGGCCAAACTTGACACATATATTCATCATTATGCGGAAGGAACTCTTAAGGGGCTATGAACATTTTATAACACTCCGTTTGGGGCCGGGGGCCCTTACATGTTTTACATGTTTTTTCCGTACATGATCTGTATACACAAATAACAACAAATACTCCTACATGAGTTGATGGATCTTGACCAAACTTAGTACACATGTACTTTAATATCCATATTCAAATATCCAAGTGTACTGAACGCATAATATCCATTTCTCTGGGCTTGGGCCCCGGTTCATTTTTTCTTATTTAGCCATATAAATTTCATTATGCTTAGACAACACTATATTTTCTATAGGAATTGATGGATATAGACCTAGCGTTGTAGCAATGTACTTTATTGTCCTTATTGAAATATCGGTGGATTTAAAACTAATAAAAATCCATTCTAGATTTTTGCAGAAAGCTCGATAATTTTAAAATCTCTATCTATGGCATTTGTAAGTAGATTTTAATGGGACCAGTTTAAAATTTTAACTCTCTTATTTATGCGTCTGATATTTGTAGGGCCGCCCATCTCAGACATAACTAAAAAGGTACTTTATTAAATAAGCCCCCATCGGGGCCCCTATTTTAATTAAACTTTTCTATAGTCATAGTAGTGAAATTAGTTGTAGAATATTTGGTGTTTGAAAAATAAATACTTAGAAAAGTAGTTCTATACATGTTTCGAGCGTGTTATTAAACTTAATCTAGAAAGTCCCTGAAAGTTCTTTAATGCTCTACGGTGATATATAATGGAATTTAAAAGCTTTTTTGAACAAAAAAGCACCGAGAATGATCCCAAAGAGGTAAAGAACCCTAAGGGGGCTCGAGATCTAACAGTCAACTGGTACCCATCGATTACGCGATCCCATCATGATCCCATCGGGTAAAGCGATCAAACCGGAATCTGAATCCTATCGGGAAAAGGGATAACATCGGAAAAGAGAGTGCCGAGGTGGAAAAGGATCCAAAAATGTACGGTATCCTAACGGGATCGGTAGTCCATCGGGATCAACTGACATTCGGATCCCACTGGGATCAAGAAACCGACGGGATCGGGATCCGACAAGGATCTGGATTCCCCCTGCTATAGTAACTACAAGAAAACGGGATCCCACCAGGAATTGGGTCACACCGGGAAAAGGGATTGCACCGGGATCCGGGTGAGAATGATATTGGGGTCCCATTAAGATTGGGGTCTTATCGTGATTGGGGCCCTAATGTAATCCCGTGTAACGCCGGGTATATTGGCTATATTATATCCCATGTATAATGTATATATATAAAACTGAAAGTTTGTGGACTTGTTTGTTTGTGGGCTTGTTCCACAAAGGCTTTCACATGGATTGATGGATCTTGACCAAACTTGGCACATACTTCCATCATTATCCAGAAGGAACTCTTAAAGGGTTATGAATTTTTTATAACAGTCCGTTTTGGGCCGGGGTCCCCTAAATCTTTTTTTTTTTTTTCGTTATATGAAATATCTAATTAAAATTAACAACAAATACTCCTACATGAGTAGATGGATCTTGACCAAACTTAGTACTCATACACTTTATTATCCTTCTTCAAATACCGAAGGGTACTGAACTCGTAATATCCATTATTTTGGGGCCGGAGGCCCCAGTTCATTTTTCCTTTTATAAGATTTATAAATATCAATGTGCTTAATACTCTTAATAAATGGATGGATCTTGACCAAACTTATTACATACACACACATGATGATCCATATTCAAATTCCGAAGGGTATTGAACTAGTAATATCAATTTCTCTGGGTCTGGGGGGGGGGATGTTCATTTTTCCTTAAATAAGCTTTATCAATATCAATACTGTTAGACAATGGTACACGTTTATGTGAATCTAAGGATCTAAGACTAGCTTTGTTCATTAGGGTTCTTTGTTCGTATTGAAATATCAGTGAATTTAAAACTAATAATATCCAATCTAGAATTTTCCAGAAAGATCGGTCATTTTAAAAAGCTATATCTTTGGCATTTTTAAGTAGATTCTACTGGGAACATTTTTAAATTTTACTTTATTATTTATCCGTCTGATAGCTCGCGTACTGAGTTGTTCCGGAGTGACAGTTGAGAAGCCGATGTCGCCATAATGTTGTTGAACGGGATTAGATTTAACAGGAAAACTTTATGAAAGTAATTCAACAAATGTTACATTTTTCCGTCTCCTACATCAAGGAGCCATTTGGCGAAATCTAGTTCGTGAGGAAGAGCTCTCATATTTGTTGTCAGTGTAAGGACATGCATGTTACGCCACAAAGGATGTTTGTTAATGCAACTGGTGACAGTAAATGCTTGGGAGCCACGCATAATGATGGGGAGGATTTGTCAAAAATCTCCACCCAATAGAATTGTTTTGCCTCCAAATGGCTGCGTGTCACACGTGGGTTAACGTAATAACCTGCCAACTGCCTGGAATGCGTATCCATGCGTCATTGTGGCCTCGTCCCATATTATCACTTTGGATTTCAGAAGATGTTGAGCGTGGAGTAATGTAGGTTTAGTATTGCAGGTGGAAGTCGTGGTCTGCTTCAAGGGTATTTTAAAAACGGAATGTGCAGTACGTCCACCTGGTAACAATGTTGCAGTTATTCCTGTCGATGCTACGGTTGTAGGAATGTCTCCCTTACCTCTGATGGAATGAATTAGGGTTTTGTAGACGAACGTTTTGCCTGTTCCATCAGGACCATCTAAGAAGAAGCATGATTGTTGCGGATGAGAATGGCTTTATGCAACGTATAAAACAGTTTCAACAGTGTGTTTTTGTTCTGTATTGAGTTTGTTCTAGTGTTCCATAGCTAGGGACTGTTCAGCTTGAGCGTTGAAGATGGTCGATAAATGAGAAAATGGAAGAATGTCAATGATGGGTAGTGGTCAATGTTGGAGGCTTAGGCCATGTGGTTGCAGCATGTTATTAATTTCCGCGAGAGTATACATGTAAGCGGTGTGTGTCGAATGTTCACTTCACAAACTATATATTGTTACAATATAATAACTTTATTACACAACTAAGCTACATCTTGAACTGCAGTACACAACAAGACCACACTACACAATAATTAAACGTCATATGCCTTTTTGCGCAATACGTCACACATATCGAACATTTACTAACAATATCTTCCCATCTAGTAAAGTTACTTGACAAAACATGAACTCAAGTAACGCACATTTAAAAGAATCCTAATGTTTGCTACACCCCTTTGCCAATGATACGTCACTGCACACTTTTTTATTTCACGCCCATGAACTACATCAATATTTTCATGTCCCAACCACTTTTAAACCGACTATTTTTTTTACACAAAACTTAAATTGAGACGACTTCATTTCTGAAAAGAAAATAGTATGCACCAATCGCAATTGTGTTATATAAAAAAAAGTATATAACGTAGTTATCAGGAATTATATATTGCGGCTAGTGAACTCATTGTTGTACTAAGAATGACTTAGAGACAGCGTCATTTGAGGTTACCATGCCATGCATGTGTTCATGAAATGTCTGTATTATTAGACCCTAGTGCTAGATGTATTTAAGTTCACTTTTGTCAAAATCCATCGAAAATTGGAATTTTAACAAGCATGCATACAATTAATGAATTGTATAGGAATTCCAATTAGTCCTCTATGCATGCCCTCCCCCCCCCCCCCCCCTAAACCAAAAAAAATTCCTCGCATCCATATTTAATTGTAGCTATAAATGAATATTTAAAAGCGTTGATAATTATTTCCCTTGTAAGCAAATCTATTAGAATGTAACGCCCTATTTTGTTTTCTAATACGCAAAATAAATTATTAACAAAACAACTATCAAGCTCTAGCATGAAACAGTAATGCAATGCATTTGTGAGAATTATTATTTATTTTATTCTTTTAGTAGGTTTTGTAAATGTGTGTTTTTTCAAATATTCTATTATTCATTGTTTACTTTGCTAGCTTTACTTTAGCTTATATAGTGCCGCAAAGTTACCAAGTGAGTTGTGGGACTTCGATCGTTGCACTTTAATACATTTTAATACATAAACTAAATTTTGAAATACACTTTAAAATTATACCGCTTTAATCATATTGATAATGTTTTTAGATATTGATAATATTGTTGTTTGTGTTTTGTTCATAAGTATATTTGTGTGATCATTTTGATCATGTCATTGTATCTATTGATTCGATGAATTCAGGTGATCGTAGCGTGATAGAAGAATTTAATAATATTTAATAGGAACCGCTACAAATGGGAGGCATCAGCGTTAGAAGTTATGGAGGAACGAGTGTCACCAAATGAAGTTACTTTACTGATTACCGCCTGCAGTGCTCACAAGTATCTTCTTCCCTGTATGTTAAGTCTTGGACTCAGGCTGACCACTATCTGCAGTCCACACAAGAATTCTTCTTCCTTGTGTGTTAAGTCTTGGACTCAGACACATCTTGTACCAGTTATTTTTTCCCACAGTTAGTTAACTAAATAGGTTGAGCTCTGCATATATCACATTGTGTAGATGATTACTTTATATATTTCAGCAATATTGAGCATTTATTTAAGGCTAGTCGAGATAAATAATTGCAAGGTGTTGGCCGTGTTGACAGTGAACTGATGCCAACACAGAGCAAAGGCAAGATGCATGAAAGATCCATAAAAATGCCCTTAAGTAGAAGAGAAGCGACTTGTTCTTGACTCTGCTATCGAGATATGCAGTGTCTCACTTGAAGCATAAGTTATAACTGCCTATAGTGTGTCTTAATTGTATACTTGCATATGTTCATTGAATAGTCATATTAGTGGGACAGCCATCTAAATTTTATAGCATATCTTATTGGTTGTTCTATTTCATGTTTTATAAGAAATTCCTAAATTATTATTTTTTATTTTTAATATCACATAAGTTAGTACATTTAATAAATACTTTATTTGTCATTACTTAAGTTAAATTTAGGATTCATTTTGGTTATTGCATTGTTGTTGTGCTTCCCATAGCACATTTAAACAAGATGATGTTAGAGGTATGGCATTGTTGTTGTGCTTCCCATAGCACATTTAAACAAGATGATGTTAGAGGTATGGTATTGTTGTAGAGTTTCATTCGGCACATTAAAAAAAGCTGGTGTAAGAGTAATTGCAAAAAATTGAGAACGTATCACTCAACTCGGGACACCATAGACAACATAACCATTTAAATCATTGAGCTTAGATGGTCAATCAATGTCGCATCACTCTATTGGGACAGTCCTGTTGTGCGTCTTAAACGACTTCTGTTGTCTTGTGATGAGGGCAAGGTATCCATTTTAAACTTTATTCGATTTATCGGCATTGTTCAATACGCTTGACCACGGCATAACTCTCCAGCGTCTGCAAAAAACGTTCGGTTTCAACAATACCGTCCTGAAATGGTTCCGCTCGTATCTAACAAATGGGGTCGAATCAGTTATGGCAAACGGCTTGATCACGAAACAATCTTCGAGTACCCCAGGGTTTGGACCTAGGTCTGGTGCTTTTCACTATGTACGTTCAGCTCGAGGGTGCAGTGATCAAGCAGTTTGACTACCTATATCACGAGTTCGCGGACGATGCAAAACTTCACTAATCCGTGATCCCTTCTCAGTTCCCTCAACTTCTTAGTACGACACAGAAGACAGTAAACAAACTTAAACTGAATGATGAAAAGAACGAGCTATTCCCCATTTCTACCGCTAGCAAGTTAAAATATTTAAATAACACAAAAACCCTTACTCTCTCTGGTATACATATTGAGTTTGATCAAACAGTGTGGAAACTGAGTGTCTATTTAGACAAAACACTTACTATAGAAAATCACATTACTATGTTTTGCAAGGCATTTTTTTAGAGCTTTGCATAATTATTCATGTCAGATCTTTCTTAACGTTAGATGTATCAAAGAAGCCGATGTCTGCATTCGTGCAATCATGCAAAGACTTCTGCAATGATCTTACGGTGGGTCTTCCAGCTACGCCCCTAGAAGAAATTCAAAAAGCTCAGAATAATGCGTCTCGCACTTTTTTTAGAAAACGCAAATTTGACCATGCTAAAACACTTCTGAGAGAGCTGCATTGGCTGCCGCTCTGCACTCTCATAAAGTACACAATTGCGACCCTGTTCTAACGCTGCTTGCATGATCTGGTACAGTCCTATCTTAACGAGCTGCTGAAGCCTTATGCACCCCTTAGACAACTCCGCTCATTTGATAGTGGCATACTCTCGATACCATTTGTTCGCCATGAGACTTACGAGGAGCGTACTTTTGTATTTGATGGCCCAACAATTTGGAACTTTCTTCCTGTTGCTCATAGAAACAGCAACTCACTGGAGTCTTTTAAAACTGAAGACATATCTATTCGCAAACACTTGCTAGGGTGATGTTGTCTATCTAGCTATTATCTTGTAGATGTGTAATAGCCTGTGTCGTTTATGATTGTTAGGTATTAAAGACTTAGAATTGGTATTCTCGTATATAGTTTTTGCAATGTTGCATTTTGTATTTTTATGTGGTATATTATAGATTGTTGCATTTCTCTTTTAATAGACTGCGTACCACCCTTCGAGCATTTGAGGATGAATTATATATATATATATATATATATATATATATAGATATATTTAAAGAGAGAGAGAGAGAGACAGAGAGACAGACAGATTATTTCGTTTAGCATATATCTGGAATTTATGTTTATGTTACCCTTAAATAATGAAAATACATATTTTTCGAGCGTGAAGTTGCAGATGTTGCTAAAATATTTCAGAAACTGTGGTTATGGGACTAAGGTGTCAGTGCAAAGTTTCAGATCGAAAGTTTAATTGGTAGTGGGTCAATTAGCCGTCCAAAGATTGTGCCAGCCAGCAACAAACATAAGCGAATTTAATATAAAGAAAAAAAAAAGTACCTTAAAGTATATTGCCATATAACAGACATATACAAGTCTTTAAAAAATTACTACATAAATTAATGTGCATCGTAATTATTGAATTCACAATAGAATTATGTCGTTTATCAAAACCGGACGGACTATGATATGCAGCCTACTTGGTACTCATCAACTTTGTTTCACTCAATTAGGGTATCGAATTAAAGTGAATAACAGCTTTGAATAAGTAATTAAAATTCACTTTATAATAGAAGCTGAAAATGAACCCAGTTTAAGTAGAATTTACATTATTTAATGGTAATTAAAAAAATTAAAGTAATTAGTTTTGTCTATGTAATACAAAAGATGAAAAATAAATACAAGTAAAATGTTTTTTATTACAAAGTTATAAAAGTTTTATTATATTTTAAAAAAAAAAAATTTTATAACAAAATTATATTAAAATTTCGAAACGTATCCCGAGTTAATAAAACAAAAAACCAAACAGAAATAAAAGTGATTGTTACCTCCCATGAATTATATATTTTTTTAAAATAAACTATTATGTCCAAAAAAAAAACCAAAAAAAAAAAATTATCTCAAATAATAATATTTCTTTATATTTTTTTATTTTTATTTTTTTTGTTGCACTCTCCTTTCATCTGTGTTGGAATTGAGAATAGGGATTACATATTGCAAATATTAGGTTTTAAAAATTCACTTATTTTAAATTAAATTAAATATAACAATTGTATACTGAATAAACTACATGTGTTGCCAGAGTAAAAATCTATTTGTAAACAAGGTATGAGATTTTTAAATACCAAGTGAACCATCATTACCTCTAAGATTTTCATGTTTAACACATTTGGTTCAATTTATTCAGGTTTATCGATTGTTAAATTATATGAACTATTAAGAACAGTCTAATTTCAAAGTATATTTGTAAAACTCACTAAAGCTCGGAGATGAGTGCACATACTATATAAGTAAATTATTATCAATTAAAATAATAAATTGGTTTTTATTAAATTATGTCACTGCACAAAGTAATTACTTATTTTTTCGGATAATAAATAATAATTGTAATATAACACCGCCGGAAAATCTTAAGTTTCATCGTCAACCTCTGTGGTCAACTACGGTGGCATCTGGCGTGGTCAACTCACGGTGTCATCTGGTGTGGTCAACTCACGGTGGCATCTGGGGTGGTCAACTCACGGTGGCATCTGGCGTGGTCAACTCACGGTGGCATCTGGCGTGGTCAACTCACGGTGGCATCTGGCGTGGTCAACTCACGGTGGCATCTGGTGTGGTCAACTCACGGTGGCATCTGGCGTGGTCAACTCACGGTGGCATCTGGCGTGGTCAACTCACGGTGGCATCTGGCGTGGTCAACTCACTGTTGCATCTGGTGTGGTCCACTCACGGTGGCATCTGGTGTGGTCAACTCACGGTGGCATCTGGCGTGGTCAACTCACGGTGGCATCTGGCGTGGTCAACTCACGGTGGCATCTGGCGTGGTCAACTCACGGTGGCATCTGGCTTGGTCAACTCACGGTGGCATCTGGCGTGGTCAACTCACGGTGGCATCTGGCGTGGTCAACTCACGGTGGCATCTGGCGTGGTCAACTCACGGTGGCATCTGGCGTGGTCAACTCACGGTGGCATCTGGCGTGGTCAACCCACGGTGGCAACTGGTGTTGTTAACTCACGGTGGCATCTGGCATGGTCAACTCACGATGGCATCTGGCATTGTCAACTCACGGTGACATCTGGCGTGGTCAACTCGTGGTGTCATATCGTGGTAAACTCAGGGTTGCATGTGGCATGTTCAACTCACGGTAGCATCTGGCGTGGTCAGCTCACGGTGGCATCTGGCGCGGCCAACTCACGGTGGCATCTGGCATGGTCAACTCACGGTGGCATCTGGCATGGTCAACTCACGATGGCATCTGGCATTGTCAACTCACGGTGACATCTGGCGTGGTCAACTCGTGGTGTCATATCGTGGTAAACTCAAGGTTGCATGTGGCATGTTCAACACACGGTAGCATCTGGCGTGGTCAGCTCACGGTGGCATCTGGCGCGGCCAACTCACGGTGGCATCTGGCGTGGTCAACCCACGGTGGCAACTGGTGTTGTTAACTCACGGTGGCATCTGGCATGGTCAACTCACGATGGCATCTGGCATTGTCAACTCACGGTGACATCTGGCGTGGTCAACTCGTGGTGTCATATCGTGGTAAACTCAGGGTTGCATGTGGCATGTTCAACTCACGGTGGCATCTGGCGTGGTCAACCTACTGTGGAATCTGGCGTGGTCATCTCACGGTGGCATCTGGCGTGGTCAACTCACGTTGGCATCTGGCGGAGTCAACTCACGGTGGCATCTGGCGTGGTCAACTCACGTTGGCATCTGGCGGAGTAAACTCACGGTGACATCTGGCATGTTCAACTCATTGTGGCATTTAGCGTGGTCAACTCACGGTATCATCTGGCGTGGTCAACTCACGGTGTCATCTGGTGTGGTCAAATCACGGTGTCATCTAGCGTGGTCATTTCACTCTGGCATCTGGTGTAGTAACTCATGGAGTCATATGTATGATTTCATGCTTATTAGTTGCTTTCTTTCATATGTATTAAAATACTTATTTCCTGCATATTAACTATTATTTCATACATTCTAAAAGATTTTCAAAGACGAATAATAAGTTTTATTTCTTGCAAATGAAATATAAGCTCCATATTTATTAAATCTATTTTTTAAATAATTTTTACTTATATTAATTAATGTGCTTCTAGACAATGAGGTCGATGATATTCCTGGGTCAAGATGACCTATTTTTTTTACAGTCGTTTAATCCATGCATTTCTAGACACAGCTGTCAGGGACGTTCATGTCTCTGCAATTCTTTGGCTAAGATGAGCCACTTTGTTTCACTGTAAATTCATCAATGTACTTCTTGACACAGCTGTGATGGACGTTCTTGCCTCTGCCATTCTTTGGTTAAGATGAGCCACCTTGTTTCATTGTAGTTTCATCAATGTACTTCTGGACACAGCTGTGATGGGCGTTCTTGTCTCTGCAATTCTTTGGTTAAGATGAGCTACCTCGTTTCACTGTAGTTTCATTAACGTACTTCTGGTCACAGCTGTGATGGACGCTCTTGTCTCTGACATTCTTTGGTTAAGATGAGCCACCTTGTTTCATTGTAGTTTCATCAATGTACCTTTGGACACAGCTGTGATGGACGTTCTTGTCTCTGACATTCTTTGGTTAAGATGAGCCACCTTGTTTCATTGTAGTTTCATCAATGTACCTTTGAACACTGTTGTGATAGACGTTCTTGACTCTGCAATTTTTTGGTTAAGATGAGCCACGTTGTTTCATTGTAATTTAATCAATGTACTTTTGGAAACAGCTGTGATATCTCTTCCATTCTTTGGGTAAGATGAGCCACGTTGTTTCACTGCAGTTTCATCAATGTACTTCTGGGCACAGCTGTGATTACGTTCTTGTCTCTGCCATTCTTTGGTTAAGATGAGCCACGTTGTTTTACTGTAGTTTCATTAACGTACTTCTGAACACAGCTGTGAGGGACGTTCTTGTCCCTGCCATTCCTTTGTTATGATGTCTACCTTATTGATAAATTAACGAATTAACAAAAAAAAAAACACTTGTCGAATGATTTGCGAGAATTGAGCTGGGACAAAACTAAATGCACGGATTTTGGGGAGCGACCATCAAGAGAATAATGCAGCTTTCTTAAAATATAATTATATTAATAAACAATTTGTGGACGCCCTTATGAGTTCACTGTTGTTGTCATGTGTTGCTATCCTTGTGAGTTCACTGGGGTTGACATTTGTGGCTATCCTTGTGAGTTTTATTGTGTAACATAATAAAACAAACCTTAAAAAAGTTTTAAAAAAAGATTATATTGCAAAGACAGCTGGAGCTGCCTTACTACCAATTTAAAATGTTAATTAAATGATAACGAACTTTTTTGATATATCAATTCATCTTTCAGTATTTAGGAGTTTTGGGTTTTTTTTTAAGAAAGAAAGATATTTACTTTTTCAAGGGAAACAATTGCCTTCAATTTTTAAAATAAAGGTTTATACCATAAAATTGAGTGTATGGAATAGAGGCGCGGCTAGAGTGTTTTGAACCGAAGGGGAAAAAACAACATATTTTTTTTTCACCACAACAAAACATGTTGTCCATGACAGTGAGACGAATTAGTGATATTTCTTTTTTTAAATGGGAAGCGTAAAATGAAAGCGTCATATTTCAGGATACTTAAGATTTTCTATCTACCGTATTAGTATCACATAAATGTCCTAGTTGTTAGTGACTTCTATGTAAAATATTATTACAACTATATCAGGATTCTTTGTGATTTCTACTTACCGAATATTCAAAAATTAATATTTTCATCGATGTGTCTTATTAGTATCACATAAATGTCCTAGTTGTTAGTGACTTCTATGTAAAATATTATTACAACTATATCAGGATTCTTTGTGATTTCTACTTACCGAATATTCAAAAATTAATATTTTCATCGATGTGTCCCTAGCAATGTCCCTTCACAGTTCAGCACGATTGTCATACAGCACACGATCTTTTGATGCTGTTATCGACATGAGGAAGTCAATCTTATATGGCAGTATGTGTGCAATTGGTGGAATACATTAATTTTAGGGAACTCTCAAAATCAGACCCATTTGGAATATAGGTAGAGAGAAGATCAATATTTAAGAGCAAACTTACAAGATAATAATTAATAAATATTAATCAAGTGAAGAAAAGTTTTGTTGTCTGTTCGATAATTTAACTCTTACAGGCATGACTCATCAGGAGATGAACTTTGAAAAGAATTACCACAGTTAAGAAGACCTTAACAGCTGCAGTCCACACAAGAATCTTCTGTAATGTGTGTTAAGACTTGTATTCAGACATGACTTGTACACGTTTTTCCACAGAAATCCAGGGTGACTTATGTAAAAGCTTTTTGGAGGGTTGTGGTGCGTGACTTTTCCCATATGTTAACGAGAAACTTAGTTAAATTTCGAAGATTGCAGTAGGTAGTTATGTCGAGGTATTGTAGGATATTGTTTAAATATATTTTAGCAACGAAGTGGCTATAGGTACCCGAGTACCCATCGTCGCCAATGACTATTCGCACCCGAAAGTCTTAGTAATCGAAAAAAAACATGATCCGAACGAGAGGCTTAATAATCGACAAGTTTGCCGCGCTTTCTTTACAAGAATGGAGGTTGGCAGCATTTGTGACACCTATGCGTCTTTTGAATTGAATTATTTTTGTAAAGAACACATTGTGTGTTTCAATTAAAGATCTTCAGAGAAGAAGAAAGATCCCAATTTGGAACAGCTTAAATATGAATATATAATTCACTGTTGCAAACAAGGAGTTAAACGCAAGTCAAAGTCTTCAACAACAACAGGCCCAAGAAAATCACAAGCGTAAGAAATAAAGTGATAATAATAATAGGTTAACTTTAAATTTAGTTGGTCTTGTCATGTAATAATTCTTTATTCAAGTCAATGATTCTTACCACGGCAAATGTAGAGGACGAATGCCACTATTTTATCGATGGTCGCGACAATTGTATCCCTAAATCGATCCCTATGCCTAACCTGAACCCTAAATCGACCCCTCAGCCTAACCTAAACCCTAATTCACTGCAGCTATAATAAAGGAGCAAATGACGCCGTGGCATTCGTGCTCTACAATTTTTATATTTTTCAGTTCTTTCAAATTGGGATGCCAGGCAAAGATAAAGCTTGTTGCCAAGAGAAATTCATCTCGGCTAGAAATTACCAAATCAATGCATGAACATGCTGGCCATGAAGTATCAAAAGAAGTAAGTGCATGTGCTGCGAAAAATATTTACATAATAATAATAAATAGCATATTCTTGTGGCAGGTTGTTGTCACCTATGCCTACAGGTACTCTAGTACTAAAGAGCTAGAGATGGATGCATTTTAAAAGAATGTTTTGTACCATTCATTAACCCATTCAATCTAGGGCGCTAAGAATTGTTATCATTGAAAACTGATGGACACTGATATCTACCGAATGAAACATAATTCGTTTCTTAATAAAAGTGTAGTGTAGTCAGAGTGTAGTAAGAGTGCAGTCAGAGTGTAGTAAGAGTGCAGTCCAGAGTGTAACAACAAGAAGAAACTATGTCAATCACTTTAAAGTGTAAATTCTATTTTCAATTTTAAAAATTAAAACGCAAATAAGAAAAAAAATGTATATTTTACACAAAAAAACATTTTGACAGGTGATCTACAAATTAAGAACAACGTCATCACCACATAGACATATGTCACAGATTAGATGATGGTAGTATGAGGAATTGCCCGTTGCGTACCAAGTAGTATTGGTGTTGATGCAGGGGTAGCTCCTCTCTGTGAAAGTTCAGTGTCCAGACGTTAAGGAGATATAACGAAGACAACACAGACTTCAAAGAATGACCAATAAATTCCTCATTAACCACGATTAACAAAGAATGTATTACTAGATCCAATACAGTTTAAAAATATTCCCTTTCAAACCGTTGACATTCCATTAGTCTTCACCGCTTCCCAATTTTCAAAACCATTCAGTAATCTTCCACACTCCTTAACCTCAAAACATTTTTTCCTTCCTCCCCCGGAAATCGCCCCTCCCCATTCAAAATCCAGCTAACGTGGTGCACCATGGGGATAACCCAAACAAAAAAGCATTATTACTAACATGGAAATGCAATGGAGCGCCATTGTTACACCCTGCCCTGGTCATTTGTGACAACATAACAAAAATCAAACATGGAACGTTTTACCTTCTTCTAGTACACAAGAAAAAACATTAAAAAATTTGACTTACAGAAATATATAAGAACATAATACTTAGACATATAGAAATATATAATAACACAAGACTTTGACATATAGACATGTATTATAAAATAACACCTAGTCATATAGACATGTATAAGAAAATAAAAATTAGACATTTAGAAATGCATCTATTGTTTAAAAAAAGTACGTCTATGTATCTTTAACTTTTCACATAACATTTAGTAACTCAAAGTATTCTTGGAACAATCATATAGACATGTATAAGAAAATAAAAATTAGACATTTAGAAATGCATCTATTGTTTAAAAAAAGTACGTCTATGTATCTTTAACTTTTCACATAACATTTAGTAACTCAAAGTATTCTTGGAACAAATTCATTTGGATGAGAATTGTAGACTATTGCCATACGACACTTTAGTTTAATGACATTCATTGTGGATCACTCTCGTGTGAGTTATAACCTGGTCGTGGATAGAAGTTTTAATTAAATAACCAAAAGACGAAATGGCGGGAACTTTTCTGGATTGCAGTCTTGTGTCAAACAAAGAGATTTCATGACAAAAAAAATGAAGATACAAATACAAATCTAAAGACCATGATCAAGAAGATCACAATAATATCATTTAAAGTTTATTTTAAAATTTAATTTTGAGTAATAAAATGGATGAAAGTAAAACTTTACATGAGATATCATAAAACTCACAAGGTGAATTAGCATCATCATTTGACTTATTCAAAAGATATCAATTAATTTTTTCTAAAAATTATATAATACATTTCCCCTAAAACTTCAGAGTCTGACAAATTCCTTACATAACTTTTGTATGCTTATGTTTAATAGAAAAAAAAATTGAAATACATTTTCCAATTAAAAAAATAATAATAATAATGATACCTAGAAAAGTATTTCCAGGGGAAATAATCATAATTTTTTTTTTTTTTTTATTATTTTTTTTTTTAATTTAAGATATTACAAAACATAAATCTTTCAAAGATGTGTAAGAAAACATATTTTTTTTTTTTAGAATGTCAAATATTTAAAAAAAAAATGATATTTAAAACTTAACAAATTTTTATTAGGATATCTAAATCTTTGTAACGATACTTTGTAATTATTTTTTAAAAGTAAATATATATATTTTTAAAAATGCTTAACCAATGTTAGCTTCATCTCTAAACGTTTCCTTTCAGAGGAAAATTCACGAAATCGATCCTGACTTTTTGGGATTCAAATTCAAATTATTCACTCCCATTCCAGACACTGTACCCTTCCCTCAACCTCCCACACCACACACTCCCGCCTCATGTACAATCATGTAATCTCTCCACAACTCACTCCCCACATGACTCTCCCTTCCCCATCACATAACCCTATATCTTTCCTTTCATCAATATCCTGCACAAATACATCATTACCATATCTTTGCACTATTCATATAAAACCACTGTTTCTAATTATCTCATTTGTTAGGGTTAAAGAGTCTTGCTTACAACGTGTCAGGACTGCTAGATATCATAATATAGAGAATGTCAGATATACTAGAAAGTATATACGACATGTTAGATTTACTGGACACAAAATACAGCATGTCAGCTCTACTAGACAGCATACGCAGCATGTCAGCTCTACTAGATAGCATATACAGCATGTTAGCTCTGTTAAACAGCATGTACAACATATAAGCTCGTCCAGACAGCATTTACGGCATGTAAGCTCTACTAGACAGAATATACAGAAAGTCAGCTCTACTAGACATCATGTACAGCATGTCATCTCTATTAGACAACATATATGACATGTCAGCTCTGCTTGACAGCATGTCAGTTCTACTAGACATCAAATACGGCATGTCAGCTCCACTGAATAGCATATACCGTATGTCAGCTCTACGACACAGCATGTACAACATGTAAGCTCTACTAGACAGCATATACAGCATGTCAGCTCAACTAGACAGCATATAAAATATGAACAATCCATTAGACAGCATAAACAGCATGCCAGATCCACCAGATAGCATCTCCTATTCTACTTTTTGACAGGGGCGTGTCTAGAAAGTTTTGAAAAGATTAAACACATTTAATTCTACGACCTCCCTTCACAACAACTTTTTAACAATGAAACTCATTATCTCTATCAATAAAATACGTCAATAGAATGATCTATTGTAACATCAATACGACCAAACTAATAAAATGATATATTGTAACATCAATACGACCATACTAAGAAAATGATCTATTGTAACATCAATACGACCATACTAAGAAAATGATCTATTGTAACATCAATACGACCATACTAAGAAAATGATCTATTGTAACATCAATACGACCATACTAAGAAAATGATCTATTGTAACATCAATACGACCATACTAAGAAAATGATCTATTGTAACATCAATACGACCATACTAAGAAAATGATCTATTGTAACATCAATACGATCATACTAATAAAATGATCTATTGTAACATCAATACGACCATACTAATAAAATGATCTATAGTAACATCAATACGACCATACTAAGAAAATAATCTATTGTAACATCAATACGACCATACTAAGAAAATTATCTATAGTAACATCAATATGACCATACTAAGAAAATGATCTATTGTAACATCAATACGACCATACTAACAAAATGATCTATTGTAACATCAATACGACCATACTAAGAAAATGATCTATTGTAACATCAATACGACCATACTAAGAAAATGATCTATTGTAGAGGCCGACCGAATTTCGGCTTCGGCTTCGGTTTCGGCGCCGAAAGTGGCCATTTTATCACTTTCGGTCAATTTTCGGTTTCGGCCGAAACTGGAAAGTTAACTTTCGGCTTAATTTCGGTTTCGGCCGAAAGAGAAAAGTTAACTTTCGGTTTTATTTCGGTTTCGGCCGAAATTGACTTAGACTTTCGGCCAGGGCCGAAAGTGACTAAGGTTTTCGGTCATTTAATACTAAGCAAAAGCGATATTAACAACAAACTAAGCAACATTTAAGAACAAATTAAGCGATCTTTGAGAACAAACTAAATGATATTTAATAACAAACTAAGCGACATTTAAAAACAAACTAAACGATCTTTAAAACAAACTAAGCGATCTTTAAGAACAATCTAAGCGATCTATAATAACAAACTAAACGATTTTTAAGACCGATCTAAATGATCTTTAAGAACAAAACAAATGATGTTTAAATGATTTATAAGAATAAACTAAGCGATCTTTAACAGAAGACTAAATGTTCGTTAGGAACAAACTGAAAGATCTTTAAGAACAAACTAATTGATCTTGAAGAACAAAATCAATTATCTTTAAGAATAAACTAAGCGATCTTTATGAAAAAACTAAGCGAATTTACAACAAACTAAGCAATCTTTAACAACAAACTAATGCGATCTTTAAGAACAAATAAAGCTATCATTAACAAAAACTAGACGATCTTTAACAACAAACTAATGCGTTCTTTAAGAACAAACTAAACGATCTTTAACAACAAACCAGGCGATCTTTATGAACAAACAACCGATCTTTAAGAAAAAAATAAAGAGATCATTAACAAAAACTGGACGATCTTTAACAACAAACTAAGCGATCTTTTACAACAAACTAAAAGATCTTTAACAACAAACTAAACGATCTTTAACAACAAACTAAATGATCTTTAACAACAAACTAAGCGATCTTTAACAACAAACTAAGCGATCTTTAAGAACAAACTAAACGGTCTTTAACAACAAACTAAACGATCTTTAAGAAACTAAACGATCTTTAACAACAAACTAAATGATCTTTCTTTAAGAACCAATTAAGCTATCTTTAAGATTAAACTAAGCGATATTTTAGAACAATCTAAGCGATCTTTATGAACAAACTCACCGATCTTTAACAACAAACTAAACGATCTTTAACTACAATGTAAATGATCTTCAACAACAAACTAAGCTTTCTTTAAGAACAAATTAAGGGATCTTTAACATAAAACTAAGCCATATTTTAAAAGAATCTAAGCGATCTTTATGAACAAACTCACCGATCTTTAACAACAAACTAACCGATCAATAACAACCAATTAAACGGTCTTTAACAACAAACTAAGCGATCTTTAACAACAAACTAAGTGATCTTTTAGAACCACATTTTTAGAGACCCGCTTTCAAAAAAAAAATATTTTGCATTAATTTCCCCTCCTCCCCCCCACCCCCCAATTTCTGCCAAATTTTCTCCTACCATACATATTTGAAAAAAAATTGTAAAGCAATTTAAATTAGTTTTATATTAAAATGGTAAAATCAAAAGTATTCATTAGATCAAGGGTATCAAACTCAAATTATGGGAGGGGAGGGGGGGCGCAGGAGATAGTGTCTGAATGAGAGTGGGCCGCATCAAGTCATCCACAAAAAAGCGATTACAACTGTTACAATCTGGTCAAACTTTATAAATAACAAAAAAATCATTAAGGGTTCTCAAGAACTAGGATTCACTTTCATCCACCTACTCACTGTTGCCAGAGAGCAGGCATACAAAAATATATAGTGAGATTAAAAAAAAAAATCAGAATTAAATTAGTCGGTGAGATTCGACTGAAACCGTCGCGGAGAGTCACGTTATAGATATGAGAATGGGGGAAACGAGCCGGCGCATTTAGTATCATTTACGCTAAACTTTTCTGTCGTGTATCGGGCCGCAAAATATCGTCTTGCGGGTCACAAATGACTCGCTGGCCGCGAGTTTGAGAACCCTAAATTAGATTTGTATTTATTAATATTTACAATTATCTAATTTTTATAAAAAGAATGTCAATATTTATATTTTCCCACATCATTTTCGATGTAAGCAGAATGTATGCGGGAACGAATTTGAAAATATCTTAATATTTCTTTTTCGGTTTCGGCTTCGGTTTCGGCCGAAATTCATTTTTAACTTTCGGTCTTTTTTCGGTTTCGGCCGAAAGTCATTTTTAAACTTTCGGCCTTTTTTCGGTTTCAGCCGAAAGTCATTTTAAACTTTCGGCCTATTTTCGGCTTCGGCCGAAATTAGAAAATCACTTTCGGTCGGTGTCTACTGCCAAGTGACTCTGATACTGCCAAGTAAGATTAACTACCTCAAGTAGATCACCATGTTAGCACACACATCTTATAAACGTCCTTGTGCTGTATGACAATGTGCTCAAATAATTAGAAGCGGTGCTAATGAAAAATGGGAAAAAAATTGTATTTTTTTAGTTTTACTGTGTTTCAATATATTTGGTTTGCAATGTTCTTCTTCAATTAGTTGTGTGAAGACACCTTTGTAAGTGAAATGTAGTTCACGAACTAGTAGTATTTCTATTTACTCTAGTCTTTGCATGAAGGTGTGCGATATTGAACAGTCTACCATCTAGGTTTGGTGATTTGGTGTGGTATAAATTTCTTCACTGCATCAGTGATTGTAGTCTTGAACTTCACCCACAGCTCGTCTGTTTTCGCTGTACCTTGAATCACCTTTATGTTTGAGCTTAGCTCTGTGGTTGCAATCCTTAGGCCATCCCAGTCTGCCTTGGCATAAATTGGGATTTCTCGAATGATTTGTTTCATTTTTAGTGTGTTGACCTGAAATTCACAATAAGGAATGTTGTGGTCCGAAATCCCGGGGATGACCTCAACTTTTTGGACACGATGTGGACAATTGGTGAGGAGTAGGTCAAGAGTGTTTTCCCCCCTCGTGGGTTCTTTAACCAGCTGTTCCAGACCATGGTTGTTAATTATCTCCATGAATTCTGAGTGTAGAACAGGGTATGGGGACTTGGGCTTCAAGGCAGGAATCTGCCAATTCCAACCAGGAAAGTTAAAATCCCCCCTATAAGGAGAAAAGCGTTTTTTGACTGTGTTGCTCTGTGAAGCGATACCTCGAACCTCCTCAGGCTTGGTTCATCTGCTGTGTTTGGTCGGTAATAGGCACAAACGTAAAGTGTGCGTCTACCCTTTAGTTTCAATTTTACCCACAGGATCTCGCAGTCGTCAACATCGAGTTCTGGAACAGCGTGGCAGTCCAAGTTATGATGGACTGCAACAAGCACTCCTCCTCCTCTGTCTATTCTGTCTCGACGAAATACTTTGTATATATCTGGTGCAACCTCTGCGTTTGCTATGGAGGGATTCAGCCATGTTTCTGAGCCCAAGATGATGTCGGGTTTAAGGCTGTTAATTAGGTTAGCTATCTCTACTCGCTTACCACTTGCAGACTGGAAGTTTACATTTAATATGCGTAATGGCCTGTGTCTCCATTTGTCTTGTTGACTGCAGCGCATAGGAGTAGAGCAGAATCAGACACTTTATTATTTTATATATTGTCGTTGTTCTAAATTCCAATATAATGATTTGTGAATTGAAAATTATCTTGATTAATTTTGGTTAGAATTCAGATTTAGTGTATCGCCATATTGTTGTAGTCGGAAGTTGTATTTGTATAGTGATAATGGAGATTTTGTCAACAAAATATTGTTGACTAGAAAAATACGTCTCCGAAAGAAAGATTCTGATTCTGTCCAGACGCTTACGGATATATTCCCCAGAAATTACTATTTTGATCAAAACAATTCTCGTGTGAAGTCCATGTTTCCTTCATTTTGCGCTCTATTTTTTTTCAGCCATCGTGTTACAATAGCAAATGATAAAATGTCATGAATGATTAAATGATTATTTTCTTTAAAAACATTTTTTTTATTGAAATGAAACTTTTTTTTGTGTGTGATTAATTCATGTTAAACCTTGTTTTTTTTTTTTTTTTTTTTTTATTTTTTTTTTTTTTTTTTTTTTTTTTTTTTTTTTTTTTTTTTTATTAAAAAATATTAATATTTTTTTTTTTTTTTTTTTTTTTTTTTTTAAATAGAAGCCTACAGCCCTAAGGTAAGGCAGATGTGAGAATCTTGAAGTTTTACGGGATATTTATTTCATACGTTTTAGTACGTTTGTTGAAAAAGCTGCCTTTTTTTAAGGTAACGTTCTTGTTAAGGTGAGTAAGATGGCAACATAGCCATCAAAAGATTCATCAGCTTTCTTCTC